>VXBZ01002187.1:36282-62529 GCA_013399135.1 Heliornis fulica | reverse complement strand
CCTCTCTGACGCGCCGCGCTCCTTAGGGGCCCGGTTAAATCTCCCGCGGTTGCCCCAGCAACGCCCAAGTCCCGACTGCCTCTCTCGCAAGAGCAGCCGGCTTTCTCAGTCGTAGCACTAACCGTTGCTGCCGCCGCCGCCGGGTGCCTCGTCGACTGAGAAAATGAAAAAATTAAATTGTTTTGCAAGGCAGAAATTCTACCACTTTTTGAATTTTTGAGAGGAAATTGCTTAAGACCTTAAACTACTTGTGATATCCCAGACAAATTAGGCTAACGTCAGAATCACTGCATGCATATCACATTCTCACTGTAATGTGAAGTAGTCTTCTGGGTTCTGCACACTATAAACCTTGGCTATGAATTTCAGTGGAGCAAGGTGGTTTTAAAACAAGCTGACAGTCTTTGATGATTAAGTGACTTCTTTAAATGTCTGAATTTTAATTAGAATGATTTGGCTGAACTAACATTAGCAGTCCAATGATTCCACTGGCAGAACAACTTGATTGTTGATAAATTTGGACCAGTATTTAAGAATCTGTATTTTCATGTTGATTAGCAAAGTACACCTACCCAAACTGGCATGGAAAAAATTTTGTCTTTGTAACAGGAATAAGATAACGTCATGAAATCTAATTAATTGATTTGTTATCTCTTAACGATTGTTATATTTTATGCTGTGCTCATGTTATTTTTCAATAAAAGCTCTATCAATCATAATCACCTTTGCTTTCTCTCTTTTAACCGTTTCTTCAATTTTTTTTTTTTCTGTTTAATGTCAAATCACACTGTGACTGTACAGTCTGTATTTAAACCTTAAGGAAACATAATCTGAAGACCAAGAAACCAATAGAGGGGATTTGGACATAAAGGCATTTAATTATTGTGTCTTTTATCTTAATCCTGATCTTTCTGGCTTTTTCACCTTGATCTATCATGGAAGTCTATGTCGAATCAATCAAATAGAGGCATTAAAAAAATAAAAGAGCATATTTCCTAAAGATACAATATCCTTTGTATGTATCTGGTTTTCATATAGCATAGCAAATAGCCTTCCTCAGTATACATTAGATAGAAACATTTGGAAATTAGTTTTCATTGATATTGTTCTGAGGGTGTTATATTGTTGGAAAGCTATAGTCTGCATAGGGAAAATATGTACAATTGAACACTAAATGAAGAAAAGGTATTTCCAGGTGTTATATGAAATAACACACATCTATTTTCTAAGTGGAATATAAAAAATAAGTGGAAAAAGGTTGTGTTTACTTCAGTAATTGAGTTACATCGTTTGTATTTGGATTAAATGATTTTCTGATAGTTTAGGCAGAAAACTTTACAACCCAGAAAAGATACATGGTTTAAGATGGATCTGAAGATGTCTGAAAATTGAATTGTTTTCTATGTTTTATAAATCTGTTTTTTAATATTTTTTTCTGTGTGAGACTCATGCTGGGAATATCTGTGTTTATGTGCACATGCAGCCTCCACCCGAATCCTGAATTTATGCTTAACAGGGCATTGGAGACTTTCTGGGCTGTTAACATGCTCTTGTTCACTTTCTGTTAGTTAGATTGTAATAACTGTCTAGAGCTTAAGAAAAATGAAAATTGACACAAAGCTTTACCAATATGCAGATAAAAATAATTTTAAAAGTATACGGACGCCAGAGGAAAATTTTAAATGTTATTCTCCAGTTACTTTTATTATTCCAATATACTACCCATGCCATTGCAGCTATATAGGAGGAAAAAAGTAAAGATCCATTTTTCTTCAAAACTTGATTTTTTTTTAACTTCAATCTTTGTTTTACATATAAATTAAAATTCAATTTTCTTGTTATCCACAGTTTATAATCTTTTACCCATATAGTACTATGTTTGGTATTTTTCCCTGCAATGTTTAGATAAACACTTCAGACACATACATTTATTGTCACCCATTGTTCACATACACACTGCATTCTTAAGCATGAATGGTGTAGAATAAATAATGTAATATAATACACGTTACCCAAAAGGAAGAGAAGACTAGTGCCTTCAGAGCAAAGATGTGTCTGGCAGCTCTGGAAGGGGTAACCTGTGAATAGGCACAGTTGGCACTAGCTTTGTGCTGACACATGTTCTGTGCCAACTTTGCATTGGGCTTCCCTGGTGTCATGACTACAATGGAGAGTGGCCACTAAAGAGGAGAAATTCTTGGGCAAAAGGAAACACAGGTCAAAGTTCTGTGTGCAGGCTATTGGCTCACATGCAATGAGGCAGGACTGAATAGTGCCTGGAACTTTAAAGACACAATCATTAGACCAGGAGAGAAACACATTTATGATTAACAAAATAAATCAGAATCCTTTGCAATGCATTCATTGCTATTGCAGGATCATCCAGACTCCAGAGATGTTTTTGGCTCATTGCCATAACGAGTCAAAATCCTAGCTACAGACACTCTTATTGAAATTATAAATGGGGGAAAATATGTACTACCTGATAATATGTATCCTACTCAGAAAACTCTCTACCTTTGAGAAGCCTGCTGTTTGTTGACTGCAATACCAAGTCGTCTGCAAGCTAAATATATTTAATGAAACATTTCCACTGTAAATATCACACTTAACGCAAGATAAAAGTTTTTAGTTAATCTGCTTATTCTTTGACAGAATATTATTGCGGTTATCAATGAGCAGTAAGTATTCAAAATAACTCAGTGTCAGGATACAGTGTTACATGACAGTCTTCAAAGAAATGTGAAACAACATCAAAATAACAGGAGGTTAAACCAATTAAGTGAACTCTGCATGTTTCATTTCTGTAACTGACTTAGTGAACACAAAAATGTTATTTAACCATTCTGATAATAAGTATTTCAGGTAAAGTAGCAGTAAATGACCTTTAACAACGTACTGCGATTGCTACGATTCTCAGTTTATTTTGGTGATACTGAAAAGCCACTTTTTCTTCTTCTGTCAGGACTCTGTCCTCCTCTTTTTTGTTTCAGAACTTTCTGTCAGTGATGATTCTCTTTCCCTAGGTAACAGCAAAGAACTTAAAAACATACTTTCAAGCATGCCAGTTCAGCAGTGCATTAGTTATATATGCTAAATATCAAGCTCACAGTTAAAGTACATTGGAGTTTGAATAATGTCTTTAAAAACAAAAGCTATAAAAAAGCAAACAGGTGCTTTGTAGTGTAAGAAGGATTTCTATGTCAGGGCTGCAGAGATCAATCTGCAGTTAAGTATTTCTTTTTCATGCATAAAGGTATCCTGGAATGTAGTTCCAGTGTGACTTGGCCACCTTCATGGCCACCTACCAGCTGAACCAAATTCATAACATACTGACCAAGAGAGCTGCATTCAAAGGACCAGACTCCAGAAAAGTGGCAGACACTACTTTTCTCACATTCCCTGGCCTTAAGTTTGGAAATATTTACTTGAAGTTATTATGAATTTATTTCTCTCTGCAGTATGAACAAATGAAGATTTGGCCTTTAAATTTTAACAAAAGGTCTTCCACGGGATACATTTGTTCTTGGTATTACAAAGGTTTGAACCATCTACCATGCAGAATAATACAGCTCCTCACCTTCCTGATCATTTGCTTTACTGACAACCAATACATCCATTTCTGTGACAACCTGCCACTGATCTAAAAAATGTAGCAACACAATGTGGTATGCTTAATAGCTATTTTAAGCAGGCACCCGCAGGTACAAATCATCTGAAAAAAAAAAAAAAAAAACAGCTATGCAAATACACCTTGAACCAACCACACTTGCCAAAATCAAGCTATCTTGAACTGAGAAGAGGAGTAACTTCCAAATGCTGAAATGCCCGTACTATCTAACGGTTGTGGAAAGTTCAACTGCAATGGACAAAGGCTTTAGCTATGTTTGCTACAGGGATGGACTGCAGGGCCAGAGCAGTCTTTCACCAAACAAAATCCTGGTTCTGTTTGGATATCCTCATGCTTTGTAAACGGGTACTCAGAGGTTAAACACCAAATATAGAGCAAGAACAGTTAAAGTGAAGTCCAAAAATATCCCTCATTGATTGACATATTATTTAAAGATTAAAAAGTGCACTCATTTGTTCTGTATTTCATGTGGCTTATTACTGCTGTTATACTTATCTCGTCCTGGTTGACTCAGATTTGTGAAGAGCATGAATTTACTTGTCCTTTGTTTTTACTATGTGATCCTTTTCTAATTTACGCTATTGTGTATGCTGGATTTCATACCCTCTGTCAAGGAATAGAGCCATATTATGCTATATAATGCAGAAACAAAAAATATAGGGAAGAATTTGCAAGTTAAAGCTTTAGTTCTCTTATGAATCTATTTCACAGAGGGGAACAAGCAACTAAAGCAATTGGATGAGCAAAAGAGAATGATACTCTCAGAAAGCAGAGTTTAATAGGAAAGCAGAGTTTTCCACTTGCCCAATTAATCCTAAATCTAATCTTTCCAGTGTGTTGTATCTTTTTTTATTATTATTTAAAGAAGGAGGAAGAAAATGGCTCTATGCTCAAGAAATCACCTTTAAAAATGAACAATCAAACTGTTTCAAGGGTTTTGCTCTTTTTTTCTTTGAAGTTTAGAAAATCATGCTGTGAAATTGTTCTGCTAGAATCAAAAATGGATTTTGCTCTGTAACCTGTACAAAGTTGAATCACACCCTTGGAGATCTGCCAAACTACCTGAAAATAATTTGAACAACCAGTGATCCATGTTGCATGATCTTTACCTCCTCTCTCTCTGCCCACTTTTGTTCATGGCTTGCATTTTTTCCTTAATTTGATGGTTGCTGCTTGAATAAGGAAGGATGACTAATTGTTTAAAAATATTTTGAACACCTTTTGAAGCACTCCATTATGGCAAATTATATCAATGCAATACTTCACTTTGTCTACTCTTGTATTATGTTAATAACAGGTGAACTGAATAGGCTACCTGTTCAATACAGTGTGAAGGGTACTTGATGCAGAGCTCCTGTTAATAATAATAACAAAAATGTGACTAATTTCCTGTGCTATGATAATATTAATATTTTCCAGTTTTCTTACTTCTTTGCAAACATTAGTTGTTAATCCACACAAAATCATCTGGAAGCTGTTTTATCATTCTATGCTCCTGAAAAACTTAAAATCCAGATTTTCCTCTCTAATAAATGTATTTTGATTTTGAAAGGTTTTTAGCACAAAGGAGTGCCTGTCAGTAGAAGTGAATTGTTGTTATCTCTAAACTCAGGTTATTTTATTGGAATCCCCAAGTATGGATTTAGAAATATAAGTATGTGCACTATAGAGAAGGGACAGGAAAATAGCAGCCCAAATGTCTGAGTATAAATATTTGAATTCCCTCCATCCCTGGGTTCTACTTAGCTTTCGGAGCTCCATATATTTGTAACTTAATGCTTAAAAATCATTCCTTTGCCATAAGGGAAAACTGAAAGCAATAGTTGGTCTTTTTTTTTTTTTTTTCCCTGGTGTTGGTATCCACACAGAATGGGCAAGTATCCAAAACCTAAAAAAATGCATCTGTCCATATTTCAGAAATGACTGGACACTGTAACTGCTTTGAGACATAATTCTTTTGATCCTAATGGGGTGAGGGAAAAAAGAAAAAATCTCTGTGTGAGGAGTGAAATTGTTGCATATGAAACCCAAACCTGTGAAACTTAGCAGATTGCTACAGCTTTGAGCCGTGTATCACCCACCATTCCATTGCCAGCACTCTTGAAACAAATCAGCTTTTTTTTCATAAGGATTTTCACACTCATCAGAAAAATTCTTAAAGGAAAGTAATCTGCAAATGGAGGCTATGCTCAGAGACAAGCAGTAATTTTTGCTCAAAATGAGGCATTGTAGAGAGTCCCTTGCTGAATTAGTGAGCACCTATTCCCTGCAAGACAGGTGTAAGGGTAGGTATCAAACAGGAAAGCATACAGCTGCAGAGGAGTGTACAAAGAACCATGTGGGATCATGTCAAAGATCTGGAATTACCAGTTACTGAAAATCTTAGCCTAACCGGTATTCTATAAGCATTCATAGTGATACCAATAAAATATAAAATCTGAGGGGTTTCTGCTGCTGAATTATGTTATAAAATGCGTATAAAATTTATAATCAAGCTCAGTCTGCCTGGCCATTTTTTGACTGGACTATGCAGGTATTTGCTGTAGTCACATTTCCAGGTCTTTATTAATCGAAGTGGTAAAGAAGGGACGTAGTTTACCACTTGCAGATTATCCATTTGAAAAATTAGCCAGAAGATCTCCCAGTTGATGATTCTAGGCCAGTTCAGTCAAAACCTGAACTCCTCTTTTTAATTTGTTTTAAGGACTCTCTACTTTAGTCCTCTAATAAGTTTTTGAAAATCTCTGGCCTCTTCTCTAGTGGATGAGGCGCAACTTTGCTTTTAACTCACTGATGGCATTAGCACTAGCACCTTATCTCCAGAGCAAAGGAAGTGATGCTTCTGCAAGATTTTAATAAATCTGTTATGCAGGATGCTGATATGCAGAAGTATGTGTGGTTACTATATTTTTCATGTTTTGTTTGTTACCTTTTGTTGAATCTAAGCTGTAAATCCCACAAAGACAAGATTCAGGTTGAGACAGTGATTAAAATCCTCCAATTGGGTTTTGTTTGGGTTTTTTTCCAACTAATAGACATTACATTTTCCAGTGTCAGCTGAAAATTATATAAAAGTTAATTAAATTAATCTGGAAATCTTTGAGGGAGATATATTGCACACCAACAGGGAGAGGACAGGTTTATTTGGCTGAGAGTATAGGTTCTTCACCAGTATAATTTAATACTCTGCAAAAATCTAAGCCCAAATCTCTGAAGTGCAGCTTTTTGAGTTCTTTTTGGTTCCATTAGTCTGTCCAACCTCTCCAACCAGGTAAAAATGGTGAGGAATATATATCCTAGTGATATTTCTGTATGACAGCAAAATAAATTTCAAAGATGGAACACAAAGCATCTCTGCTTTGACAAAAGATCTCACCAGGCACCACCACCAGCATGGAAGCAGTATGTGGCACGGTGGGACAATTTCAATCTAGTGAAAGAGATGTGCAAAAGGAAATCAATTAGAAGATGATGTGAGACAATGGTAATAGGCCTGGTGAATTGCTGACAAGGACAAATACCCACAATTTTAGTTTCTTGCCAAGTATTTATATCTGATGGGTATAAGCTGGTAAAACACTACAGGCAGAGCTGATGTTCAGAAAGGTCAGGGATGCAACAAAGCAGGATTTATAAAAGTGGATCCAAAGTTTTTCCACATGAGACATAAAAAAAGTTGCACTTCAAAGAGAAATTTGTCTTTCTTGCCTAGTTCCTACAACCCTTTCCACCCAGCAGAAGATCATGGGCGATGATGTTCTTGGTGGAAGTGGTCCAGTAGACTCTCCTCACCTGTACAAATCCATACTGCCTCTTTGTGCAAGATATAATCGGTTCTATACCAATTTTAGCAGCAATATGTGGGTGTAAAAAAACCCAGAGGGTGGAAACTCCTGGTATGAACAAGGTGGGGCTGACTGTCAATATCAGATGATGGGAACAATCATGACTGGTAGAGAGGGAATAGTAATCAGACAACTAATTAGAGATATAATTACAGAGAGAACTGATTAAGGGAAAGGAAGACAGCACTCATCAAGGGTAGTGTGAGAGACAGGTTACTACAAGACACCTAAACTGTCAAAAGAAACGTGGGTGTAATTGTCTCCTCTAGCTTCAAGAAATGTTGATAGGGCAAAATGAAGCACAGAGTGGGTGTCTGGGAGTGCTGAAAGTTAAGCAAGTGAAAAAGCAGAGGGGAAAAGGCAGAGAGCTCTCTGCAGCACATCAGTGAATAATGAGCAGCAGAGAAGGCTGGACACATAGGCAAATGGCAATACTGAAAGAAAGGGGAGCAAAGTGAAGGGTGGAGGAAACATCCCATCACAGTGAAGAAGAAATGAGAGTCCTCCTGAAAGAGTTGGAAATTCTTCTTGAAGAATTAAGGGTTTGCAGAAAGGAAGGTGTTTGGCTCAGACAAAATTGAGCTGTTAGTTTGGTTACTAACTGCAAAGATCTATAGTTGTTTCAACATTAAAAACTGGTCTAAAGAAAATTATTATGTAATGAATGTGATAAGAAATGAAGAATTATACATTTTTAATTTTTTTACTTCTAATTTCAACTTTATTCCTTAAATAAATGCCATGGGATTCTGTTGTATGGTACTCTGTCTCACTGTAGGTCAGACCAAGAAATGTGTTTACCTTTCTAGTAATGTACTTTTAGATTGTTTTCCCATCACGAGGCTGAGGTGAACACTTAATTTTCACCAATGAGATTTCATATTATGTTGCCCTAAAGATCAAATGTGCTCATCACAATCAACATATTGTTATGGAAAAATAAAGGAATTATTAAGAATTTATAATATATTAGAACATTTTTCCAAATTGTATTACAGAATGTGATAATTATATTGTGTTTTCATTTTAATTGTTTTTGTTGTGTTGTCTTTGGTAGGTTTTTTGTTGGCTTTTTTTTTTAATTGGTGTATATGTATATCCAATATGCTTGGATGGTTGTGATATTCGTTGTGGTTTTTTATAATAATATAATAATCATCTCGGGTCTTTTCATGTGCAATAGTTTGGGAATATTAAACAAGTTTTCCAGAGAAGTTACAGAGGCCCTCTCCCTGTCAGTGTTCAAGGAAAGTTTGGATGGTTTGCAGGGTGTCCCTGCCCATGGTGGTGGCCATGGAACGAGATGGTCTTTGAGATCTCTTCTAGCCTAAATCATTCTATGATTCTATCTATTGGACCTTCATGCCCTGTTATAACACATACAATAATACAGAAGGAAACAGAGGTAGATTGTTCTTTAAAAGTTGAACATCAGTTTCAACAGCAAGTTCTGACTGTGCCCAAACACAAGGTTGTCATATGATGATAACAATTAGACACCTTGGGACTCAGTAAAGGGCTGAGTCATTATGAAGATTTATATTTAGTAATCAATATTCATATGTATACATGTAGCATACACTTGGATAAGTTATATGTTATTTTTTCTGTGCATTTTGGCGTCAGAAAGTTGTCTGCCCTCCTGATGTACTGTCACAAAAGTGTGATGCACCATGCTCACAGCTAGTGGATTGGAGAGTGACAAGATAAACCTGACAGAATCATAGAATCACAGAATGTCAGGAGTTGGAAGGGACCTCGAAAGATCATCTAGTCCAAACCCCCTGCCCGAGCAGGTTCACCTAAATTAGATCACACAGGAACATGGCCAGATTGCTCTTGAATGTGTCCAGAGAAGGAGACTCCACAACCTCTCTGACATTTAATCTTCTGTTGAGTAAAACACACTATATTTGCATAGAAAGGATAAAAGAGAAAACGACAGTGCAGAAGTAACTAATGAAAATAATTAAGGAAAATAAGTGCTGGGGACCGGTATAGAGAGACTTTTTTTTTAAACATGTTGTGAAGAAGTCATTTGAGGATGGAATAATTAAGCAGTGCATTCATGAAGAAAAAATAACATAATAGCAAAAGGAAAAGAGCAAACAAAATGAAACAGAAGTTATGTTCAGGGATTTGTGCAGACACTTATGCTAACAAAGACTGTAATAGAAATTCTGATGTAGTGAGTACCAAAACAAACAACTGTATGTAATGTATAGGCAGATATTCCAAAGCATTTTGCATACTTGAGGTCTGATTTTTGAAGGAGTTAAAGCTGCTCATTACATTCCTCATTGTATGTAAAGCAAGTTATTGGTGGTTCTACTTTTTGGCTTACACTCAACACACGTGCAGCAGAGAATTCCTCTTCAAGTTTGCCTTTGCACCACTAGAGTTGCATCAATACAGCCAGCCCAGATCCCTGAAGAGTGTTTACTGCTTCCCACTAGAAAGGCTGGACCACATCACTTCCATTTCCATATGGCTAAAGTATTTTGAGCTATTTGAAATAGATCTCTTTTGGAAACCTGGAGTGTTGTGTTTACTGTCTAAAGAGACTTTACATGATAAAATAACTCTGAGGTTTGTACCTGTTGGAGACACTAAAACGTGGTTTATGAGGAAGAGTATCAATC
Organism: Heliornis fulica; assembly: GCA_013399135.1. Taxonomy (NCBI): domain Eukaryota; kingdom Metazoa; phylum Chordata; class Aves; order Gruiformes; family Heliornithidae; genus Heliornis; species Heliornis fulica. The sequence goes on along the minus strand of VXBZ01002187.1, from coordinate 52,411 downwards.
TTGTAGAACATGAAAATAAGAACTGTGTAAAAACATAGACCAAAAAGATGAACAGTTATATCCGAGTCTTAAAATACCACTAGCAGTATCCAGCTCACTTGAAGAGTTTTAGCTGTCTTTCTGGAATTCAAGAATGGACTAACTGTTCATCCTATGCAAAAGATTGCCCCAAACAAGACAAATGGAAGATATTGCCAATTTTAAAACTAAATTGATGTTGTTTAGTATGCTATATAGTAATGTGTTCTTTGCCTACGGAAAATTTTTCTATGACAGAAAGATATCAAGACAGAATAATTTGCAGTTTAAAGAAAAATATATTTAAATGTGTGTTGCATAGACAACTGTTTGTTCTATTCTATCAAAACAAACAAAAAAAATCACTGAAATATATGTAAACCTTGACTCATCTACTGGTTTTTTCCTATTAGTTATGGAGATGCTATTATTAAAAAGAAAAAAATGGCAGTGTATTTTTATTCAGTTAAAGAATAATGAGAAAGTTTACTTAGAAGTTAACTTTTGGCCAATGCCAACTGAAATTCCCCAATGTATGTATTTAATTTCCCTGTCAGATAGAAGCAAACATGGTTATTAATTACAATAACACAGTGTTTCTTTAAGCCTGTTATGTCAGCCTGGATGTACAATCAGCCATAGATAGCACAGCTTTGACTCAGCATGTCAATTCTTACCTTGCCAAGCATGAAAAGTGCAAGTAACGAGACTTGTAAAATGAAATATTGACTGACAGAAACCTGACTTCTAGACTGCAGAATCCTGGTATAAAGCCATCCTGACAAAAAGTGTATCACTCTTAGGACTCCTCAAATTAGTGGAGTGATGCCTCTTTATTATCAGACATTGTTCAGTTCATCATAAACGTCTCGCAGCCACTGCACCTTTTGTGTGAAAGGGGCTATATAAAAGCATACTATATTCCAACCTAATTCAGACAATGGCTTTCTTGGTAATTAAGATCCAAGTACTGTTAAATATCTTGGGATTTTCTATTACCCACATGAGTCAAATGATTTAGAATGGCTAGATGAAAATTGTTGGTGTCACTGCTTAAGAAGAGGATATAGTAAGGGATCTTTAAAAAGGAAGAAATTAGATTGATTTAGAGACTCAATTTATTGCTGAGTGACCACCTCAAATTGATCTGAAAAAGAAATAGATGGAAAGAAGATCTTTATCTCTTTATACTGCCAATGGCAGTATGTCTTTTAAAGCCAGCATTAAAAGCTGTTCACTGGACATAAATATAAGGCAGGATAATACAGTTTGCAGTAAAATATTTAGCATTGTTGCACAGAGACTGGAATTTAGACAATGACAATTGTTCTGGTGACACTTTAGATTTGCGGAGGGAAAATGTTTGCTCTACTCTTTTTTGAATATTCTGTACTTGAGAATTCATAAAATTATAAAATGTCTAGGGCTGGACGGGACATTAAAGTCATCAAGAATTTTCATGGATGCTTCTGTACAGAGGGTCTGTAGAGAAGTTTGTTCATATTAGTGACCTGAAGTATGGATGTATGGATGACTCGCATGCAGAAAACCTCTCACAGAAGGACTCTAAAGTCTGTAATATTGCTCAGAAATAAATGCATGAGACAGAATACTCTAATCTAAGACCAGTCCTTAACGCTAGCAAGCACCTCTTGAAAAACTGCAAAAGGAAAATGTTATAGTTTTGTCATTTATGGGGCTGGTATCAGTATCTTGAACAGGTTTGGGCAAAAACTGAATCAGGGAGAAACTTTACAGTCCCTAACACTGTCTGAAACCATTGTGTTGAAAAGGTGTCCTGTGATAAGGCTTTAGATAAGTACACCAAAGCCAGAATAATAGAGCAAGCAAGATCTAAGGACTTTGGATAGCCAGTGCTGAAAACTCTAAGGATGGAGCTCTTCTCAGTAGGGAAGCAAAGACAGGACACAACCTCATGTAGTCCAGTGGATAGGGCAATTTTATTTTTTAGTGTGTAACTGAGAAGCTTACATTGTGCCACTTCTTTTGTGAAAGTATTAAAATAAGAATTGATCTTTCCAAAGGATGTTTACAGGAACAACATCTGGCTTCGTCTGGATTTCTTTGCATCCTTTCTAACCAGATCAGAATATTTGTGTGGTTTGAAACCAAGTCTTAAATAAAACTGATCTTGCACTATTTTGTCAATGAAAGATGATTCCTTAATAAAACATTAATTTGAAAATTTAAATTTATTAATTTAATCTTAATGGCAATTCTGCTTATGTTTGTGTCTATTATTTCAGTCTCTTTTTGAGTCAGAAGACACAAATTACTGCTGTCTGATGGACTGTACATACACTGATCATCATGACTAATTTCTGCTAAGAAATTTTCATGCTTCTTAGTCTGTTTCTAAATAAATGTCTGTGACTTTCAGAATTGAAGATTATCAGAATCACAGAATGGTTGAGGTACGTAGGGAGCTTTGGAGATCATCTTATTTAACCACACTGCTCAAGCATAGTAACCTAGAAAAGACTGCCCAGGACCATATCCAGATGGCTTTTGAATATTTCAAAGGTGGGAGACTCTACAATGCCCTCAGGCAACCTGTGTCAAGTGCTTGGTCAACCTCACAGTAAAAAAATGTTTCCAGATGTTTAGAGGGAACGTCCTGCGTGTAACTTGTTGCTCATTGCCTCTGGTCCTGTCACTGGACACCACTGAAAAATAACCTGGCTCTCTTCTCCATGCACCTTCTCTTCAGGTATTTATATATGTTGGTAAGATTCCAGTGAACCTTTCCCTCTCCAGGCTGAACAGTGCCACCTTTCTAAGAATTCCCTCCTAAGAGAGGAATGTGTGTTTTCACCAGTGCTGAATGGATCACTTCCCTTGACCTGATGGCGACACTATTCTTAGTGCAGCCCAGGATACTATTGAATTTGGGTGTCCAGAAGGACCACAGGTCCTTTTTTTACCATAATGTTTGTGTAACTTAAAATAGGTGATGCAGTTGTCATTGAGACCAGATTCCTAAACTGTCTCTGCTCATTCAAATTTCTGTGATCCTTGCAGCTGCCTTTTACTCTTGCATTATCTTTGTAGAATTAGAATATCTGATAAATGAATGCTCTCAGAAGCAAAGAACCCCCAACCTGGAGCTGTTAGTTTTAGGTCCAATGATTGTGTCATTTTGCAGTTAATTTTTTAAATTTTATTTAAATATTTTTAAAAACTTGGTTTTATTTTAATTTTATTTAAAACTATTAATTTTTATTGTTAAACTTTAGGCATTAAATGTCCATTCTCTGCTGTTTAGAGAACATTAAGTCTTATCCACATTGTTGTCAAAATATTAAGTCACTTCTGTTAAGCTTGGTACACTTTCATACAAGTGAGCTACTTGACTTCCCCGGGCTCATATGAAGAGTGCTATTTTTCTGTGCATCTTAACAACCGTTTCTATGATGCTTCCAACTGTGAAAGGCAAACTGAGTTGACTTCTGTATCAACTGTGTGTTACTTTTATCCTTAATGCCTGTGCATTCTTACCCATGGCAGTTCCTCTGCTGCAAGCTTAATGGAGCATGGACTATACCTTCAGTAATATTTACAAGCATTTGGCTTTGTGTGGCCACTACAGTAATGAATAAGTGAATTCCTAAAGAGAGTCACAGATTCTTACTTTAGGCTATGCTGTGTTTCTTCACCTTCAGTCTCCAAGTGAATCATAAAACTCATATTTGTCGTTCTTCCATGGACATTTCTTCAAAGACTTGATGTTTAATTTGGTTCAGAGTTCTATTATGTTGACTGACAGTAGCTAAAGGAACAGAATACTGCTCAGAAGAAACGTTCCTTCATGGAAGAGGTCAAAACTACACTGTCAGTGGACTCACAACACTGCATTTCTCTGCCTTCTCAATAGGGAGAACATGTTCTAGTGCAGCTCTATACAATCTGAAATACATCCCAGCCTCTCTTGTTATTTGAAGCAGCTTGTCATTTGGAAATGTGTTGAAAAAGAAAAATTATACAGCTTCATTTACATGTGTTTTGGTACTGACAGAAAAATTGACCTTGACCAAGCTTATGCTGAAGTTTATATTACAGCCTCCCTATCCTCCCCTCCCCTCCTGTGACAGTCAAAAAAGCATAGTCAGAACAAACTGGATAACCCCTCACCCTTTCAATGCAAAGTGGAGTGTGGTAGAGTAAATGTACCAGCATAATAGTTCCAAGTAAATGGCCAGCCTGTGCCCTGAGACAGGTAGATCTCCCCATCAGACCTTCTCATGTCAGTTCCACTGCTGGAAATAACAGTCTTCAGCCCAGTAGAGAGCTGAGATGGTGAGTCCCCTTCACTAAAACTTGTCGTCCCACCCTTTGTCAAGTAACTGATGCCAGGTTGATTACAACCCAACTTCATCTGCCCAAAGTCCAAGGTCCCAACTCAACTAAGAAAACATTGTCCTTCTCCTCACGCTCATGTTTTCCCACCCCAACACACCTCCAGAAGCCTAAAATCTCTCTAACGGGTATCCCAAAAGGAGGAATTTACTGGTGTCCCTTTTAATAGGTACTCCCTCCTCCTTGTTTTTAGCTAGAATGAATAATAGATGATGTGGTAGCAGAGTCACCACTAGAGAGAGCTCTGATACTAGAATTATTATCAAGTCTGCTTTATCTAAGTTCCTATTGCTGAGTTCAGGGTCAGTTGCTTGAATGGATGGACTGTCAAAAGGAAAGAACAATAAAAAAAGAAGGAGCTTCAGTGTGTTAAGGAAGACTTAATGCTATTGGGCCATGATTGGTCTACAGAAAGGGGAATGAATATTTTTCTAGCTTGGACTCTTTCCACTTTAATTCAGCAGGGTTTTTTTACATTCTACTTGCAATACTTATTGCAGCTCAGCTGCTCTGCTTCATGGTTTATGACTTGATATTGCTTTCAGGAGAGTACAGGATGAAAATAGAATACTGGAATTTTTGGAGGAATGTGATTTATGAATCATGCCATATATTGGTGGTTCATATTTCAGTAAAAGTTATGCAATTTTCAGAAGAATCTCAGTATATCCATGTATTTTGACTTTTTAATGGTGAAGCAGCTATGAGCAGGGAAAATACCTATATTCCTCTTTCATGAACACTAATAAATAAACAATGTCAAATAATGTTTGTGCCTTTATTATCATAGTTCAATGCATCTTTACTGCATGGGAGATAGGAATGATGTAAAGAGAGAAATAACAATGCTTCAATAAGTAAAGCCAGGTAGGTGATTCTATTGTTTTTAAAAGGCAATCTGTTGAATGTTCTTTTGATAGCCTCCTCTTAAATACAGTTTCTCTTTTTCATTGTACCACAATGTAGGAGTAAGGCCAATGTGATAGTCTGTGTTAACTGTGTGAGTAAAATGGGGATCATACACCCTGTGCCAAAGCTGACAAATCAGAAGTCTGTGTCCAAAATCCATATTTCAAAACCACAGTCTACATTCATTCACTCCATTTGCTTCTGAAGAATGTAGTCTCTCAGCCTGGTATGACTGCTCCCACAACTGTGAAATATCATTAGAGATTCAGAACATCTCAATTTTTGTTTATTCTTATTTAGATGAGACTTATTTTTATGAAAGATCCCTGAGCTTCTTTATAAACTGAGAAAATACACTATCCTTCCACTTCAAAGGGATAGTCGATTTATTTTCCTTCCAAGATTGCTAGATGTTCCTCTAAATTCATCTGTAGCAGGCATCCACAAGTATAGGCAGACTGACATCACTGTGTGTTGTTGTGTTTTCAAATTTTGTGTGCATGTGAGGGAAGAATATGTCTTTAATTTCATCCTCAGGACTCTTACCTTTATTGATTTGTCCCTGTACTTTTGTGGAGAATTTGATACTGTCATTTTTTTGCATACATGCAAACATCTCATTAACTTCAGATCCCCAAAAGCCTCAAGAGAAAGTGTTAATTAATTTGTCAGACTTTGTCCCTGGGAGAAATTCCACCAGAGACATCAAAAGCGTTTCTATTGGCAAACTCAGTGTCTATTCTGATGCTTACTGGGAAATCTAAGTTTATTTTGGATTTTAGACACTCTTAGGTTAAATAAATGGGTGACAGGGTTCAGAACAGTGTAAAGACCACAAGGCACCATGGTCCTATACCTTATTCAAAAATTCAGAGATGAAAATATTTTGGCCTAATTGACAACATGTACCACGTTGCTTTGAGAATGGAAAATGTAAGTAAAGAATTGGAATTACTAAAGTATTAAAAGTTACAAGAATTACAGATATGATAAAATATGGTTGAGGTAAGTATTAAAAATTATCATAGACATTTAGAAATGCAAGCAAAAAATGAGAAGCAAATATGTTTAAAAAGTGACAGACAATACAAGACCTGTAGATGCCTTCGATTTAAGATCATGAGAATATAGCTTCCGTTATTTGTGAGAGAGTGAATACAATTCAGATGTAGATGTTTGTGTTGGTGTAATAATTAATTAGGAACCCAGAAAATACATCAGGCAAAACATGGGTTATGAGGATTTTAGTAAGTCAGGACCTAGTTAAACTTACCAGACAATTCTTTAAAAAGCCCTGAAGTAACCTCGGAAAGATTATCCTTAATATATAATAATTGATCCCAGTGGTCTTCACAGTGCTGGAGAAAATAAAGTTAGTAATTATCTTTAAAAGAATAAATTAGGAAAAAATACAATAAAGACTGAGCAGTATAAACTTAAAATGCATCACTGGACAGGAAATTATTAATCAATACATCTATGAGCATCTAAAAGATAACAGGATGAGAACCAGCCAAAGTGGCTTTTTCAGAATCAAATTGCATCAAACTAATTTCTTTGCCTCACTTAGTTGGCAAAAGAGAAGCACATATCTTGACTGTGATAGGACTTGCTCAAGATATTCTGAGCCCCTAAAGCCCAGAGGAAGGTGGTACAGATGAAACCATCATGAGACAAGCGCACAAATGGATGGTGCCCTACTTTACAAACATCTCAGAAAGATCATTGTGAAGAAAAGGGGTGAAATAATGGGAAAGGTGTCAGCAGTATATTTGCATTAACCTCTCAGCCTCAAACATCTGCCCATTTTACCCACAGATAGGTTGGAAACTTGAAAGTTAATGAATTAATTGAATTAATGTTGTTTACTTCCTAGAAAAGAAAGCAGAATATGTGTGTATATGGAAAGAAAGGTGAAATGATATATGACAGTCCTCCAGTTGATCAAAGGCTGCTACAAAGTGGACTGAGGGCTGGCCAGCAGGCAGAAGGTGCAGCAGGCTACAGGGACTATGGCTTTCCTTCCCAAGCTGCTCAGACTCTGCTTGCAGCTGATTTGAGTGCGGCAGCAGCAACTATTGTGTGTGTTCTCCTGCCTAAATATTTCCATGAAGCCTGCCCTTAAAAGTAAGTGTACAGCACAGAGGGAGAAGAATGCAGTGCCTTGGAAATTGCAAATGAAAGCATCGTGTTTTAAAAAATAGTATAGTGTATCTGTCTAAAAAGCATCAGCTTGACAGCTGTAACCATTGCCTCTTTATAGTAGCTTTTATACACTGGTTCTTAAAAACTCACTGGTAAAGAATGCAAAACAAACCAGAGATTTGAACGATCTCGCTTGAAGTCAATAATATTATGCTGATTTACCCCAGATGAACATCTGTACCAGGTTTGTATATATAGGAATATAATACTCTTCACTAACACATAACACAGCTAAGCTACTATGAGAAAGAAATTCCTGTCTCTAAAGAGTTTTTTGTACTGTCTAGTGAGCTGCAGTGGTTTAAAATATAGCTATTGTCATGTATTTTACCTGCTTCACAATCCTCATTTGTTTAGACTGCCTTTCATACAAAAAATACCCAGACCAGATATTTGGAACTAAAGACTAAAGTGTTTATCATTTCACGCTGCTGGTGTTTTCATAGGATCAATGATGTTCTCTTGATTTACACCCACAGAGAATAAGGCCACCAAAAAGGTTATATTACCATTGCATTGAATTATAATTAAAGAAAAGAAGGAAAAACTAAGAAGTAAAATATGGTAGGAAATATTTCTTTTCAGGGGGGAATAGGACAGTCTATGAGGGGAAGTACTGCCAGAACAAGTCAGTGTCTTGTAGAACCCAAAATCTCTCATATCAGCCAAACTATGTATGAGGATAGCAAGACTTTACCTCCATACGTTTGTAGAGCAGCAGTCAGTGGTCTGCAAGGGTCAAATGCCCAGTGGATACTTTGAGTACATATGAGGAAATGAAGCAGGCTTATGAAAGATGGATGGAAAGGCAGGTGCTGAATCCTGCAGGAAACAAATAAAGCAGAGCTGGGTTTTTTTGTCTGTGGACAAGGCTTGCACTCTTAGACTGGACTGCACTCAAGTAGACTGCTTCTGCTGGAAGGAACTTACGATCACTCTCTATTCCAAATGCCTGACCAGTTTGTGGATGACCAAGTCGAAGCATGTTATTCAGGGTATTGTCCAAATGCCTTTTAAACATTGATGGGCTTGAGACATCAACCACCTTTCTAGGAAGCCTATTCTCTTGATTCAGGTTCTTATGAGAGGTTTGCAAATTTCCTTGTCAGCCAAACACTGAGAACTGAAAAATTCATAGGCACCACAGTAGAAGATGTAAATGTGGTTTAAGGATAGTAGCTCATCTCTGTTTCTGTCATGCAAGTGGGATGCAAACACCGATTTCAAAATAAATAAGGAAGTTGAGATATGAATATTGACTTTAAGAGGCTGTTTTCACAGCTGTAACTGTTGCCTCTTTATAGCATCTCTTATAAACAAGTTCTTAAATACTCACGGGTTTCTCTTCAGTAAGAAAGGCAAAACTGAAATTTGAATAAGCTCACTTGACACAGGGCATGAAAAGCAACACCAACATGCAGATCTGTAAGACCAAGATTTTTTTTGCTTAACGGGATTTTCTTTTAGGGGACTAATGTCCAAGATCCGGCAATATTCTAGGGTCAAACATAGGCATTAGTTACTTTCCTAATTGAGTAGATGAAGAAGAAACTATTGATAATTTGAACATTTGTGGGACAGATTGTAAAAATGGGAGACATAATTGTATGCAAATTTCCTAACCAAGATGCAAACTTCTAATTGTATAAACATTTGCTTAAAGTTAGTGTTTGGTGTATATTTGAGCAAATTGTATTGGCAGTGCTAGTCTTACAATGTAAAGCAAATTTCTATCCTTTTAAACATAAAACCAAATGCATTATCATGAAGAGCTTCACCTATGTAAATACGTATGTATTCAGTTCTCATTCACCCACACAGAGGTAGGCACATAAAAATATTGTCAAACAAAAACAGATATTGGTTTTGCAGGAAGCATTAGACATTGATTATGCATTTTCTTGATATTGGGTGTCCTTTAGAGGTGTATTTAACAGCATGATAATGTCAGATTTTCACTTTTGAGTATCTAACAATTATTAGTAAAAATGTAAATTCCGAAAAGAATCTTTAAAAGTCAGAACCAGATGGCAAAGACAATATATTGCACTTTGTGTACATGATCTTTAACCCAATGTCAAGTAATAAGAAGACATGTTTTTTCAATATTTGGGTCTAGGATGTCTAACAAGTGCTAAATATTTAAGTCTGGCCCATAGCAAAGCAAGGTATAAAAAAACAGAGGCTGAAAAGGGAAGGATGTGAAGAACCATAAATCAGTTGATTTGGAAGTGAGAAGAAATGGTAAAACAGGAGGCAAGAGACAAAAGCAGAATCAATTACTAGGAAATAGGCTCACAAAAAGTTAGCAGACTGTGTCTGGTTAGTTCTGAAGGCAGTTGATGGTACAGTCAAAGCTCATCTATCATGAAAACAAGGAATGCCAACAGACATATACTAACATGAATTTGCAAGGTAACACAAACTTTGGGGGTACAAGTCACTGTAACTTTGGAGATCTGAGAAAGCAGAAAAAGCACCAGCTGTTGAACAGGTGAAAACTGTGGACCAATTTGAAAAAAAAGTCAGATATTTCATGTTTTCTGTAACATAAGCCAACTTTGGAAATTTTCCAGCAATTCAAAAGATGTGAAAAAAATATCATATCTTCACTACTGCAGTCAATCCTTGTTCTGTCAGACATATTTAAAGAAAATGACAGAAAAAAAGAATATTTCATTATCATATGATTTATTTAGAATGTAAAATTCAGCTCTTAGATGTTCTATGTTTTCCCAGTCCTTCTGGATTTATTTTTTTTTTCCAAATCAACAGATGAAAACCTGAAAAAAAGCATATACTGTAATGACATTTTGCTTTCCCAAACTATTTCAAGGGAGAAAAGTCTGGTATCTATAATAAAATCAGAGTGGTTTTCCCAGTACTCACTGTATTTTCTTTTTTTTAACAAAAACACTCTATTAGAAATTTTTATTTAAACTTAGGCAAGGGGATGGTAAGGTACCTTGAGTATTAACTGTGACACCATTTTTTAAGGTCTATTTTATGATAATACTGTTTTTTTCTTATATTTTAAGGTCTGGTTTATGATATATTGGCTTATTTGATCCCTATTACCATACAGCCTGAATATATTTGGTGTATTGTTCGTCTCAGAAGAATGGACAATTATGGAATTGAATATATAGATCATGCTGAACCTTCCTAATGTTCTACCTACCAGACCAACCTATCTAGTACACTTCTCCCTGTTTGATCTCCATCTAAGGCAGCAGTTTTCCCTGTCACACATTTGTCAAGAAAAAAAAAAAAAAAGGAGGGAGAAGAGGAAGAGTTGTTGTATGTCTTGAAGTTCACAAATATCTCTCTCAGCAGCAATGCCAGGAAGTTGTAAACATATATAAAACCTTTTAGTTTAAGTACAGTCTCTTCATTAAAAGTATTCTCTCTCTTAAATATTGGTCTCTCAATTTAAATCTAGTAACATTTTGCCCTGGTGGCAAGTATCCAGATCCATCTTCACAGTGCAAGATGATTCAGTGGCTTTCTAGACCCACAAGACTCTTTACTTTATCAAAAGCATGGCAGAGGAAGCAGACAGGAAGCAAAATGATGGGGGAATAATTGAAACACAGGAGCTAAACATAACAAAAACAAGAAAGCTGACTCCATTAGTAAGTCAGAACTGCTGACTGAGGGAAACCTCAATACCAAATAGCTTGGTATTACCTAAGGGAGCTGTGCAGAGCTGACTGATTGGCGGAGAGGTATAAAAGAGAAAAAATGATTCCATCTTGAAGAGTGGCTGTGAAAGACACAAATTTTCCCTAAAGACTATGCTGGGCATTGCTTGATGCAGTCTTAGCAGGCACTATTATTTTTTTCTGTTTACTTAAGGCCGTGTAGCATTATTAGTCTTTAAAACTAAATGAACCAAATGCAAAAGTAATAACATGGTGAAATGTAGCCAAAATGAATGCTAACACACACACACACACACACACTTTTTTTCCTTAGCTCTGATTTTGATTTATTTTTGAACAGCAGAAACACTATGGAAATAGGAATGATGGTCCCATGGATTTCTGAAAATATGTGTTTCTTCTTAACTCCACATTAAATTATTCCTGAGCTACCTCAGGACATTGTTAAAATTATCTGAAGTCCTTTACTGTTCAGCATTTGGACTAGATCAGGAGTATCTGAAAGCCGGTCAGACCTTTGAAGTGCTAAATTACAGGACTGACTTCTGTCCTTGATAAAGGGTAACAGCATCACCACTCACATTACTGACATGCTGTTTGGTCTGAAGCTGAATCAAAGAGAGAATGAACTTTGTGAACTCTGCAGAAGTTCCTAGCTAGTCTCTCCTATCTGGAATGATGTCTGAAGGTCACACAGAAACCTTGTAATAACACTTCTATGATTATTGCACATACTGAGTCTGCTGTAAGGATATGCAGAAGAACTCTGATCCTTGGATTAACAATCTGAAAGAACTCCTTTCTTTGAAAATACATATCTAATACATGCAAGTTACTAATCTCCTAGACTAATATAAAGCCCAGAGGAAATAAGCAAGTGTATTTGTTTCTATGGGAAGGTTAAACGACATAAATCTGAATAAATTAACCCCCTGTACATGGAAAAGCTAAAACGAAACTTTGGAAACATGGAGGGAATAGAGCATTAAAAGGTATAGGCACAGAGATACCTGAGAATATTTCCAATACACACATTTTATAAAGCATCCAAATTATTAGGATTCTTATTAGCAATTTGGTACTGATATTATCAGACTGAAGAGAAGGAGATGAGGGACAAAATGTGTTGCATTGCATTCCATAATGGAAACTGTTGTTTGTATTCAAATTTGCCAAAGAATTAAGCAACAGCAGTATTAGCAAAGGAAACCCATAAACAAGATGACAAAACACAAGGAAAAAAATAACAATCCAGCCATTCTGGACATCCTAAGCTATCAGCCTGGCTTTATTCTGAACTGAATTCAGAAACAATAAGTGTCCCATTGCTTCTACCACCTGTTCTCACACTGATGAGCACCTGCATGATTTCCATTTTACCAAGGGAGCTATCAGTATAGCAAAGCACATTGCAGTGTGAGCAGTGGTGGCATTAATGAATATCAATAGTGGGTGGACTGATGATCCAGCACTAGCATGCCTGCTGCTTTCAGTAACCAGGATTCAATTCCTTGCTCCACCGCCAACTTCTATAGCATTAGAAAAGTTACATAAGTTAAATCTGTTTGAAGGATGTAGATGGATGTGAGTTCAGTCTCACAAACTTTAAACTGAGCACTCAAAGATCTTGAGCAGCATCAGCTAAGTGCTGCTAAATTAATATCCATTGCCTTTCAGGAATGCCACATTAGAGCAGCCATTTGGCTTCTGTTACAGAACTGGCTCATAGCCTACCATACGACGGCACAGCGAGCTCATGTCAGAGACTCCCAATGATCTCATACTATTCCAGTTTTTGAGTTATAATATTTTGAGAAGTGATTTCTCTTCATCTGAAACATGGAACTCATCATAACTCACCATCTGTGTGCTTCTACACTTTAGCAAATTCAAACGGTAGGAGTCAGGTGAAAGTTCCTTTAAGTCATGTTGTATTATTTATCACTGTGATAGATAATAAAACACTCTGAATGGCTGAATTACACAGGCAGTTTCTGGGAGCCATCTGAAAGCCTCTATTTCACTTTAGAAACCAAAGCCAACACCAGTTTCAATAGTAAAGCTGAAACAAGTGGGAATTCTTCTCTAAGTCAGCTGGGAAGTTATGTGTTAAGAGAGGACAAAAACTTCGTTTTATCTGTTGCTTCACTAATCCGCACTGCATTTTTGTTGTGAGGAACCTACAGACATGTGCCTATGTAGCTATTCCCTTTCCTTTAGGCTGAGGTTGTATTCACTCTGCTAAGCCTTGTAATGACTTGAGAGAAGGACCATGTGATTCCTATCCCTTAGAAAAACAGAATTTTTAAAGCAAATATAAGATACACCAAAAGTATGGGAAATGTTTCATTATTTTAAACCTTTTATTTATCTTCTTGTCAGGTGAAAGTTATTGGAAAATATTAAGAAGTTATCAAGTGTAAGAAAGAGAAACTACAGTTGTGCTTTTGTGAGGAATAAAAATATATCTAATTTTAACCCGATAAAATTCTTTATTTGTCCTAATTCACTATAATACTCAACTGGACAAAACGAGTATGTATTTTCAAGCTAGGTGGGAAAGCATCTATTGATCTGCATTATATGAAATTAAAAAATCATTTTGTCACAGACTTTTTTCCTTCTATCTCTTTTCTTAGAAACACAGGTTTTAAATTTAATGACACATTTGGTGATGTATTTTGTCTCTGATGGCCTCTCTCTCTCTCTCTCTCTCTCTCTCTCTCTCTCTCTCTCTCTCTCTTTATCTGCAACACTCCTCTTTTGTATATTCAACTGTGGTTGTTCTGTACAGTGGCTTCATTAAGAAGAATCAAGAAGCTTCTTATAGGTCCATCAAAGCACATCCCACGTGGGCTCCCAAGGCCCAACTCCCAAACCCTGTTGCTGACAAGGCCGGCCGGACCAATCATCACTGGTCACAGCACCTCTGGGAATCACATTTTAGAGAGAGAAAAACCCAAACAACACATTTTGCCACCAGAGAAGGGAGTGAGAAGATGTAAGAAACTTTGCAGACACCAAGGTCAGTGAAGGGGGAGGAAGAGGCGTTGAGAGACGATTCCGTGCAGCCTGTAGGGAACACCATGGTGGAGCAGGTGTTTCCCCACAGCCCACTGAGGACAAAGAGATCCCAACTGTAGCCCATGGAGATGTACCTGGACCAGGCAGGAGCCCACCATGGAGCAGGTGGAGGAATAGGGAAGAATTTGTGACCTAAATTGGAGAAAGCCCCTGGCAATACCTTACAGCCTGCAGAGAGAGATAAGAGGCAGAGAGAGAGAGAGAGAGATGGAGACCCACTCCAGAGCATGTTTGATGGGGAGGTGCTTGTGACTCTGTGGGGTACCAGGCTGGGCCCAGCAGTCTGGGACTGAGAGACTGAGAGACATTCTATGAGTTTATAGCATTGACCCACACTGGGGCACTTGGTGAAGAGGCAAGGCCCTGTGGGAGAGGACTCATGTGGAGAAGGTCCTGGAGGACTGTCTCCCATGGGTAGGACCTATGCTGGCACAATGAAAGAATGTGAGAAGTGCTCCCCCCACAAGAAGGAAACAACTCATGAGGAACTGACCAAAGATTGAAGCCTATTCCCTATATCTCCCCTACCCCGCTTTCCCCATGCCATCCTGGGGAGGATAAAATCATGAATAAAGTGAAGTCTGCAAAGAAGGGAGGGGCAGGGTGTGGTGTTTTAAGAGCTGTTTGTACTTCTCATTATCTGACTCTGGTTTCTCTCTGTGTGTAGTGAAAGGTAATAAATTAGAGTTTTCTTGCCTTTCTTCTGTGTTGAGTCTGTTTTGCTCGTGATGCTATTTGTGAAATGATCTTTCCCTGTCCTTATCTCAACTCCAAAGCCTCTCAATAGATATTTTCTTCCCTGTCCAGCTAAGAGGGTAGTGATAGAGCGACTTTGGTGGGAGTCTGGCCTCCAGCACTCCATCAATATGCTTACATTTAGAAGATCAAATCCTAGCAAAGAAATCATTCTACTACATACAGCTGAACAACATCAGATATGCCTACATGGCACCTTTACAGATGCCAAAAACTGTTCTATTAGGGAGACACATTGTTGGGGCCCGAGCAGCTTTGTCTGAGATATAATTGTTGTGGGCAGTCAGGCAGCAGTAACCAAGGTCAGTAAATGAGGGAAGTTGCTGATGTGGCAACTAAGTTGGGGAAGTTCCAAGAAAGGAGGATACCTGCCTGAATAGGGGTGTAGCTATAGAAGATAAGGTAGCCAATCAGCTTAGCTTGTGATGCGTGTGTGGTGGGTGTACGGAAATGGTTTTCCTATATAATGTCACGGAGTTTGCTAATAAAGTGGAATGATTCTGCATCATATCGATGTGCCTGGTCATTCTCAGCCCGCATGGGACTAAAAGTCCCCGGCAACACATAAATCCTGTTACATGTCAGGCTATTCCTTTTTCCACCTATTTTTACCATTATAAAAATTAAACAATAGGAACAGTATGATGTACTCTGACAGAAACTACCAGATACGCTACCATGGAGTCAAGCACGTGTTAATGCTAGAATTGTATGAATTATTTATGTGAATAATCACCATTATGAATTCAACTCTGACTTTATAAATTTCCTAGTTGTTCATAATCATTCATATGTTACATTTAATATTTTTAAGCACCTGAAGTGCTTGTGAATTGTTACGGTTGATTATATATTACATGTGGCATAGCAGTTTGTTTAAAACTGATGGTGGTTTTGTTTCCTTTGACTGGATGCCTAAGCTAAGTAAGAAAGAAAATAATGACTACCTACAGATGGAAAAGGAGCACTCTTGCTTTGTGCCTCATAATTCTCATTCAGCGAGGCCTTTATGTGCATGTTTATATCTGTTGAGCTTGATGAGTAAATAACACAAAATTTGAGAAGATAAGCACATTCACAAGATCTTCTTTCCTTTCCTTTCCTTTCCTTTCCTT
>VXBZ01002187.1:0-36194 GCA_013399135.1 Heliornis fulica | reverse complement strand
CCCTTTCCCCTTCCCTGTGGAAGTGAAAAATCCCTTGGGAGAGCAGCACCTTGAACCCTAGTTGAAACAGAGGTAGGCTTTTAAGAAACCAGTGGGGAAAAAGACTGATACTATTTAGAAAACAGAAAGGGTTAGTTTTCAGTGGTCCTGTGAAAAGGCCAACAAGGAGATGAAAAACACATTCTCAATAAATAATGCAGGTTGGAACTCCTGCATGGCCAACTTACCTGAGTTTGCAGAGGGAGAATTAAGCAATCAAGACATTCTGGATTTGGTCATGACCTTGCACTTGCACTCCAAAGTCAGTCTATAATATCAGATTGTCCTGGTTTCTGCAGAGATATTTTTCTTCATAGTGCTATGTTTTGTACTTTGGATGGAAATAGTGTTGATAACACAGGGATGTTTTAGTTACTGCTAAGCAATGCTTACACAAAGCCAAGAACTTCTCTGTTTTGTTCATCACCCTACTGATGAATAAGCCAGAGATGCACAAGGAATTAGATGGGACACAGCTGGGAAAGCTGACCCAAACTGACCATATACCATATAATGTCATGCTCAGTTTATAAGAAACTGGGGATGGCATTTGTCTTCCTAAGTCACTGTTATGCCTGATGGAGCCCTGCTTTCCTAGAGATGGTTGAACACCTGCCTGCCCATGGGAAGTGGGGAATGAATTACTTGGTTTGCTTTTCTTGAAGGAGATTTTTCCTTAACTATTGAACTGTCTTTAACTCAAGCCATGAGTTTTCTCACTTTCAATCTTCCAATTCTCTCCCCGATCCTGCTGGGGGTAGTGAAGGAATGGCTGCTGGGTGCTCAGCTCCTGGTTGTGGTAAAAACATGACACAGACACAGTTAAACCAGGTTTAACATTGTAGTGGGAAAGAATAGATTTAACAAATCCAGCGTAAGAAAGCAAATTACATGAAAATGAGAAAGTTAGTAAAAACAAAGCAAAGCAAAAATCTGAAAGGACAGATCCAAAAGGAAGAAAATGGACTTTAAAAAATGCTGTATTAGAAGACTAGGTAAAACTAAACAAATAAAATCAAATTAATAAAAACCAAACCCCCAAACTGTCCAGATAAAAACACTGCATTGCTCAATAAAAAAGTTAAATAGGCTATCGTACAGAAGATGCTGGCATTTAAAAATTGGAAAGCTTTCTCAAATGAGGAGAACAGAAAAATCCATAATACGTAGCAGGTCAAATAGAAGCAGGAAATTAAAGGAGCTAAATAAGAATTTGAAGAGCATCTTGCAGAGGAAGCTCAAACTGATAATGAAAAGTCATTAAAATACATCAAAATCAGCCAGCTAGGGAATTGGTGGGACTGTTTGATGACAAGAGGTGTAAAAGGGGAACTCATGAATGACTTGGTGGAGAATTTCAGTGAAATGTTGCTTTTGGTTTTACTATATGTACAATATGCTGGGTAGTTCCCCACACCTTACAAATTGTAACAAATAGATCAGAGGACCTTGAAGAACCTGAAATAAATGCGCAGGAAATATTTTTAAAAAATCATTGAATACTTCATGTTTCTCTTGGAGCAGGTGCTTCAACTAGGACTGAAAAAGTTCTCCTTTGACCTGTTCCTAGCAAGGGTAGCTTTATTTCCACCACCACCTTTCCCAATTCCCCTCTGAAGAGTAAATAGGTTTTCCTGCAAGTGGAAGTCTAGGTGCCTAAATAATTATTTTTTATTTTCTCTTTTCTCTTCCTGCCAGTTTCTCTGCTTTGCAGTGATTTTGAAGATTGTATAGGGCAAAACAAGTCCTTCAATGCTGTAACTCTTATATGCCAAATATAAAGTCCTTCAGCTACAGAACTTCCTGATCAAGTTGGTGTCTGCATATCCCCTGCACCTGTAGTATGTAAGACAAAGCCTCAATAATGAACAGGGGAAATAAATTAAATAAATAAATGCCTGTGAGTAGATCTCGGTAAAGCAAGTTAATTCAAGGCTACAGGATGCCATCTTTGTTTATCCCTGTTTTTCCCCCTAATCTGACATGGGATCAGGAGCACAGCTTCTTACATACAAATGATTTCTAAACATGCGGTTCTTCTGTGTTAACTAAAATCAGACTTGTCATTGTTAATTTGTCTGAACAGCTGGACAATATAAGGTTAGATTTTTTCCATGTTTCAAAAATCACTAGGGGAGCTTATTATAAGAACCACTGTAGCAGAAAGAAAACTGAACTAATAAAACAAAGTGGTTATTAGAGTAATCTATAGATCAATATGCTTTGTGCAGAGCCTGAGACAGTGACTTGCAGTGATTCTCTCACATATATATTTTAGATAGAGCTTATTGTCTTACATACTTTTAAAATTATGATTTTATTTCTTTTAAAATATTGATCTGAGAAGTCACCAGGCACTGACTAGCCAACTCCCTATCACATTTTGGGGAGAGACTGGCCTATCACTCCCAGATTTCCTAATAGACAGAATAATGATGATAGAAACAGTTGGGGATTTTCCTGAATTACATGTCATCAACAAAACATAGACTTTTGATTGAAGCACTGAATAAGAAACCCAATAATCTACATTCAGTTCTGCTTTTGCCACAATCTTTCTAAACCCTTATGGGCAGGTTCTTTGTGCGAGATTTCTTTTTTCCCTCTGTAAGATAGGATCAAGGCTCCAAATGTCTGTCTGTCTGTCTGTCTACCCATATATCACTGGAAATAAAAGTCTTTTCAGAATGCAGCTCCTCCTTTCCTAACATGCATAGCTTCTGGATGTCTAAAATTAGAGAGATGCTTTTCAGATCTCTTTTCCTAAGGGGAAGAAAAATGTGGGAGAATATTAAGAGCTGCGCAGTCAGTAAATGCGTTTATCAACTGTAATCCCAAACTTTTTAGATCTGTTGCTTCAATAAACTTTCTGTTAGTGTCAACTTTGTGAAACTGTCAGTGAAAGACCTTTGGGGGCATTGACAAGGAAATGTTGACTCTGATATGCAGTTTTATCTCTCTATATACATATATCTCTTTAGACGTAAACTGTTGAACAAATCTGGACTAAGCCTGGATCCAGACACACCTAGGAAGGGGGTCCTTTCTGAACCTTGTGACTCGAAAGAAGTGCCTCCCTCAACTTCATGTCAGACTCATAACCTTTATCTGACACTTTTCTCTCATGCTTTATTCTATTTAGGATGGTTCAAAATATGAACTTCCTTAAAAAATCAAAGGAAGTCACATCTAGCAGCCCATTTTTTCCAGCTAGACTTATCTTGCTCAATTGGATGGAGTTTTCTGCTTTTTCTCAGATAAGGATGTAATTATTTAGTAAAATTGAAATATGATTTGTTTAATTTAATTTATGATTATAGTCTTTTCATAACGACAGAAATTAACATCTCACGTATAACAAAGACTGTGTCCTTACAATACCCTTGTGAAATACTCTATAATATGGTTATATAACAGAGGCATAAGGGGGCTGTCTAGAGGTAACATTCTAAGAAGCATAAGCCTGACGTTCATATTCAGAAAACTGACCAAACCCAAGTTTATTGCATTGGGGTGACATCAAGTTTAGGTTCATAAACCTTTTTGTGAGAAAGGATGTATTACATTTAGCTCGGTACTGCACTAATGCAGTCATAAGGCTCTTGGCTCAAAATGCTCAGAGGTAAAATTGCACCTCTATTTTAGGTAGAATCATTGGATTAGAGTATAATTTTGGTTGGAAGGGACTTTGGAGGACTTGGGTACAATTACTTCCTGAAAGTGGTGGAGTGAGATATGAGCTCAGAGTAGATTGCTCAGGGCTTTATCCTGGTGGGTCTTGAAAACCTCAAAGGCTGGACACTGACAGCTTCTCTGGGCAGTACATTGCAATGCCTGACAGTCCTCATGGTGAATAAGATTTTCTTCATTCCATGTTAAAATCTCTTTTTTCCCAGCTTGAAAAACACTCCATTAGAAGAATATTACTTTTCCCGTCTGTACACTTTTCTTTCTCCTTTTTCTTTTTTTTTTTTTTTTAATTTTAGGAGGGTGTCTTCTGTGGTTTTATTCAATTTTCAAAGTTCTCCATTTCTGCTTTTTCTTAAGGAGTTTTTCATGAGCACGTTGTAAGTCTGTCTTTTTTTTTTTTTCTATTATCTACCTTACAATGTGATTTTAAAATTTAACTCCATATGACTATTCCTTCATTTTGACCACTTAAGCTTTTTACTAATGTTGACTTGATCTGTGCTTTAATCTGTATCCCTTTTCTCCTCTCATTTTTTTAGTAATGCTTGGTTCTAAGCATGACCCTCAATTTATTTCTTTTGTTTTCCAGTCGAGGGTGAGAAGTATATTTTTGGTTTATTATTTTAAGAAAAGGAATTATTCCCAGTAGTAACATTTTAACTTAGGTCTAGTTTAAAATTCAATGGGGAAATGTGCAATGCAGATCATACTATGCAATGTCCCTGTAATTAATTAAAATTTTACTAACAGATTTATGCAAACACCTTTAAGAACAATTATGACTCAAATAATGAAATAAAAATTTTTCTCTTCTTGTACAGAAATAGCCTGTCTAGCCTAGAGAAAAGAAGGCTTGGTGAAGTACAATTTATACAAATACATGAAGACAGAGCCAGGCTCTTTTCAGTGGTGTCCAGTGACAGGACCAGAGATGATGGGCACAAACTGAAATATTGGATGTTTCCTCTGAACATCAGAAAACACTTTTTGAGTGTGAAGTAGACCAAGCACTGGAACAGCTTGCCCAGGGAGGTTGTTGAGTCTTCATCCTTGGATATGTACAAAAGCCGCCTGGGCATAATCCCTTCAGCAGGGTGGTTGTTTTGGGTGATATCCAGAGGTTCCTTCTAACCTCACCTATTTGTGGAGGATGTTGGTGGAGTGTGGGATTTAATGGTAAAATTCTAAGAATACCGGTCTGAGAGCAATGCCTATGTGTCAGACTTTATATATGCATATAGCCCTTCCTCATATGCATTTTCTCAAATTTCAGGAAGTGTTGTTATTTCTTGATATTTTTCACTCTCAAAAGAAAAATGTTGATAACTCTATTGAATAAATATTCCAATAAAATTTTATTATCATTTACTTGTGATGTTCTGGAATTTCTAAACAATGAAATAACTTCACTTACTATTCCCCCATGGAGTTTCTGAATGTCATGTGTGTAGCCCCTAAATTGTTGGCAGAGAAGACTTCCAATTTGCAGCAATTGGAGTTACAGCTATGTGTGTATATCACACATAGAAAGGGAATGCTCGAAAACATTCTCCTCTTTTGGTAAAGTGAGTCCTTTCCCTTGTAGTTTATTGGAATACTTCTTTTCTAAGACAAATTTTTAAGGCAGTGTGCATGGGAGTTTTTAGAGACTGTAAAACATACATGCAGAGGGTTTCTAGTCACTGATTCCTAACACTTTGCTAACTTGCTTTGTTACCTATAAGTTTATTTGAATAGAATGTAACTTTGGTCATCTTCTTCTGCATGAGATATACTCAGGCACGTGGCATTTTTTGTATACTGTGTGCAAATACACAAGTGTCTGTGCTGCCCTGTTAAATCAAACAGTACATCAGTCACAGTGGCTACTGTATCCCTTTCTAATCCTTCTGTTCATCTCTGTAGGGTAGAAAAGTATCTGTATAGCAGTTCATCCATAATGTTTCAGATTTGGAGTTATGAAAATGTTGTCCAAAATTATGAATTTCAGAATGTACTGTTGTATTTATTGTGTGTATCACTGTAATAAAATAAATTCTAAAATAACATTAATCATAAAGTGTTTTCCCATTAATTTTTTTAATATTTTTTTTAATAAAATCCTTTTTATTCCTTATACTTCTGCCTGGATCTGCTTCAAATAAAACACAGCAAATCAAGACTATAATTCTGTCAGGAACAGACAATATTAAAGAGCAATCATTCCAGTTGTGAACTTTATCCTGTGACTCAAAATGTTAAAATCTAAAAGAAAGTACCTGTCACTAGTCGTTCATGAAATCATTGAAAATATGGTATTCCCCAACAACTTGTAACCTTATGCACAAACACACTTCTACTGAAGATATTTTCAGGTATGTTAGCAGTGTACAGTGTAATGGAATATTAAACACTGGTGATTTTATAGCTGTTAGTAATTATTTTTTTTAAGATTTTATCAATTAACAAAGACCCCTGACATCAGAACTTTACCTGTAATTTATTATATGAGTATCTTCACTGTACTATCCAAGCACTAAACACTCTTTGATGGTTTTCATCATCATTAAAAAGGGAAAATAGTTTCCTAAGAGAAGATTATCTCCTTGTAACTGTTAAGAAGCTGGGACCTGAACTAAGGTTGCAAATTAGTGTCCTAACCATGGGCACTTAATGGGTTTTGCAGTGCCCCAGGGTGTCTGACAAAGCTACCTGGGGCTGGATGGTGAGATGCAGGATATACAGAAGACAAGAAGCAACTGGAGCCCAGGTGAAATACTACAGGATATCTCAATATTGCTAGACACTTATGCCTGTGTAACTAAATGAAATCCTAAATATGACTTAGTACTGTACCAGCAGTTAAATTAACCCAGATCACAATCCTCACTCTAGATATCAGATTTTTCCTTCCTGAAACTTCTGTCTTTATAGATAGTTGTAAGTATTCATTACTGTTGTTGTAAGTAGTTTTCCTAAAGTTACTGTTTTTAAGATAATTAACATGATGTATGAAACTAAGGAGGAAAGTACAGCTAAACAGTGGAACAGTTTCCTTCCATCTTCTGCAGTATTTAGAAGCATAGGGGTTAACCCAATTGTTATGTGAAAAATCTCAGCTTTCAAGATCCCCATGCAAATACTTCTGCATAAATACATATTTGCACAAGGGTTTCGAACACTATCTCTTTCATCAAAATTTATTCTGAATGTTCACAGGAAGCAAACAAAAGGGATTGTGAATACTTGCCAGATCAGATTTACTACATGTAGTTGAACAAGTATGAGTGAATATGGGATTTTTTATTTATTTTCCAGTAATATTGCAGATTTTTTCAGAGAACTAGGTGACTCTTTGCAAGGCATATCTCACCTTTTGTCCCCCCTAAAAAACTGCAATACAGCTGCCTTCCTATCTCTCCATACAAGTTTCATTTCAAAGGCAAACACATGCATGAAGTAATAGCATAACACAGAATCACAGAATCACAGAGCATTAGGAGTTGGACGGGACCTCAAAAGACCATCTAGTCCAACCCCCACCTCAGTAGGATCACACTTTTGGTGTTGACTTGGGATGTGATCAGGATATACATCTCAAGATGTCTAATACATGAACCACACAAATTAGAGAATAAAATTCAGACACTTTGTTTCTCAAGGCATCTAAACACTACCTACATCCTGCTCCAAGCATATCTGCCAGAGATTCCTTAGTTTCTGCACTCATGTTTTCAGCTTGCTTCTCTTGACAGGTAGTGAACCTGTTCTGCCAGCTCTAAATTGAAAGTGAGCTTTCTCTAATTTTGCTTTCAGAACAATCCAACATATTCCAATGTCAATCAGTGGCTCATTTAAACCTGGTGGTAAATCCTTTTCTAATATTGCCCATAATAATTAGTGCATTTCCATGGAGAGATATTTTTACTGTTTTTAGCAGAGCTTTGCCATACATACTTATAAAATCTAGAAAAAGTTTTGGACATTTTATTGAGGTTTTACAGTCTGAAATTTTAGTGCAGATGCTTGACATAGGGCCCATTAAACAAGTCAATCACATATCTGTGTCAGAGCTCCTGAATGTCCTAAGTGAATATATATTCTTATATATTCCTTCTAGGAGTGTATCAGGAAGAATTGATCCACCATGATTCAATTATCCACCTCCAAATTAGCTGGAACAAAAAGTGGTTCTTTCAGCATCAGATATTTTTGGGTTGGCTTTTTATACATGATATTGCTACTCAGGTCAGAAACCTACACCTTGGTGGACTGTCTAGTTAAACCAGACATCTTTTGGGGGAATATCTAATAGCTAGGTCTGTAGCAAGCTATTCTACTCCAGTAAATACCACACAAATGAGAGATGTGCCAGGATATTTAACAAGGAATGGGGAACATAACAAAACATACTGTATATTCTCCAGGACTAACCTGGTACTTTGAAGCAATGGATTTGATGTCCGAGTTAGCAGCAGAGAAGCAAGCAGTAAGCAGCATGAAAGATGATTTTAAGGATCAGGGAGCTTTAGCAATCAGGGCAATTTGATTGCTTATTCCATGAGGATGGGAGATATTTACTTTTTCTTGTAATTCCTGTTGAGAGACAGAAACAATCTTGTTATCAGGACTAAGAACTGACCCACTGGAGTGTGATAATTTTATAGGCTCTCAAATAAGCACCTTAATCTAAAAAGAATACTATGATGAAGGAACAGAGATCTAAAGGCAGTAAGAATTCAGGGTGAGTAAAGAGGACCCAAGGGAGACATTGACAAAAGGTGGATATGTAATTGGGAGGAAAATACACATGAAAACTAATTTGGGAATAAGAAGGTATTTAAATACTACAAAGAAAGGGCATGGGCAGAGCAGAGAGATTACTGAAGGGCAAAATGGTGAGGGAGGATAATCAAAGAATATGATTGTATTCCTCCTGAAAAAAAAACCCAAACAATAGTACAGTGTAAGAAGAGATGCACAGATGAGAGGGATTTGGATTTGTTTGTTGGTTTTTTTTTTTAATTATTTAAAATATTATTTATTGTTCACAAAGAGAACTGCAAAATGTCTCTTTTAGAAGCTATGCTTGATGGGTTCTCAAAGCAGACCTTGTAAAGGTCCTAATAAAGTCAGCTAATGCAATGATAAAAATATGGGGATGTGAGAGGATAATTTTAACATTGCTCTTACAGGGTAATTATCTTCAAATCATCTGTTTTTTTTTTTAAATTACTGTGTATTGGAAAGGTATACTATAATCACTAATGTGGTTTTACTTTGTTTTTTAATGAAAAAACCTTTAAACAATGAAGTGACTGCAAGTCACTGCAGATGATTTTCTGTTCCTTTCATGACAATGCTCTATAGTGTGGTCCCAAACCTTTTAAGTCTAAGGATTCTTTGTTTTGGAAACATGTCAGCCAAGCCTAGTGTTTCAAGTATTTAAAGTTATTTTGAATGTAGGTTTAAGAAATAAAGAAATAAAAAGCATAGGTGAGCTAAAAAGAAGTCAATATACTCCATGAAAACAGTCCTAGTCCAGGTAGTCATACATGTCTTCTTCCCTAATTACCACAAAACATTCCCACATTTTGATTATGTAGTTTTGGGTTTTTTTTTTTTGTTTTTTTTTTTTTTTTTTTTTTTCTCTTGATATTCTAGGATTTGGTATTTAAGCTATCAGTCTTGGTTTATGTTTTTCAAAGCAGAGAGAAGGATAATCTACAGCATAATGTTTTTCCAAATAAGAAATTTCATATTTTGAAGCCAGTGGAATTTGTTAAAACTCTTAAGTCCACAAAGATCTGTAGAGTTAGCGTCAAAGAAAACCAGCTATTGAGTTTTTAATTAATACAATAAGAGAAATCTGAGGGAAAGAAGCTATACCAATAAATCAATGGTAGTGAAATTACTCTGTTTTGTTTTTCCTTGAGAATGGGCTTAATAGAAAGGGGCAGAGTCTTCCAGATGTGGGGTAGGATTCACTTTCTCTGACATAGGTGCAATAGAGGTTAAAGTAAAAGCTAGTCACCCCTGGCTCCCTGTGATACATGGGAAGAAAGAGAGATCTCCACAAGATATTTTAGGAGAGAAATCTACCCTGTGAAGAGAAGACCTTTCCTTCACTTCCACTAACTATAACACAAACCTAAACCTAAACCTAAACCTAATCTCAGACATGGATGTCTAACAAAATTCAGATAAACTTCTCCCCCAGACTGCAGTGGGCAGGAAAGTGTAACTTCTGCCATATTGATAAGAAAGGCAATGAGAAATGAAAAAAAAAAAAAAAAAATTCAGGTGCTGCTTTGAAATTCACCTCCAGGGTCCCGGAAAGATATATGAATTTAATTTCCTCTGGTCCATTTGCAAACCAAGTGTTTTAAATTCTTAGTGGCTGTCTTTCTTTTCACAAAATTGGGTGACTATTTGGGTGGAAACTTCTCATCAAACAATTTTTTCTTTTTCTCTTTTTTTTCTTTTTCTTTTTCTTTTTCTTTTTCTTTTTCTTTTTCTTTTTCTTTTTCTTTTTCTTTTTCTTTTTCTTTTTCTTTTTCTTTTTCTTTTTCTTTTTCTTTTTCTTTTTCTTTTTCATCTTCTTTTTTTTTTCTTTTTCTTCAATAAATGCAAAAAATTGAGACAAACACTGTTTTGGGGATAATAACTATATTGAGATATGTCAACACTGTTGACAGAATAATAATTACAAAGAGGAATTATTCTCTGTGAGGTGATAATGTACTAGTCAGTCATGGTAGCTGTCGTTTCTCAAATAGGAAAGGAATTCATAACAGGAAGAAAGGGAGAGAAAGAGTTTCCTTCAAGAAGCTCTTGCGTTTTAGTATGCTGTTAGTGTGTACACATGCTGGCACGTGCAGTGAGTATGTCTGTATCAGCCTGAGAATGAATAAACATTTGCAAACATGGGCAAGAATGTGCAAAGGAGGCATGTAAAATGCACACAGACATTTATCTTCACTCTGAAGTAAAATAAACCCAACAGAAGAAGCAAACCTAATAATGAAAATCAGCTTCATTCCTGTGTTTCATTTACTTTTGCTTTAAATCTTTTCCTAAGTAACAGTATTTTCTTTGATTGCTTTAAAACATGGTTTGGCCTAATTGAAATTTTATTTCTGTGTGATAAGTAGCCATTGAGAGCTTTTTAAGAACATAGTCTTTGATCTACTTAGAAGTGCTTAACAATTATGAAAGTACAAATCCCTGATTTTTAATGGACACATGCAAGCATCCTTTTCTCTTTTTTAAATAAATATTATAGGACAGACTTCAAAGAGACATATCTAACAGTTAGAAGCAACATTCTCTTAGAATATCTAGTGTTTATCCTCTGCAAATAAGCAATTTAATAGTTGCATTGTACCACAAAAATTGAGTTTGAGCCGTTTACAAGTACTAATTTATAAATCAGTAGTATGCCAGTAATTTCAAATTTCTCTGAGTAATATGTGCCTAGAATTCCAGTTTAGAACTGGAATTTTGTACTGCAAATGCACATTTAAAAAAACACATTTCTTGAATAAAACCATATACCTGACTCTTTTGGAGGGGCTGGGATAAATGAAGAGAGAACAACTAGCAACTACTATTTAGATGGTCTGGAAGAAAACAAAAAGATAATTCAATGAGAAGATTAATTAAAAAGGACTGGAAGTAACAACTCCTAGTTCCTCTACTTCAGACCATTTTTGGTATTACTGAAATTACTGAGTTGTGCTCTCATGGCTCTTAGTGAAGAAAAAACATATTAAATGAGAATAATCAATGAATAATAAATGAATCAGAGAAGGTCTGACTTTGTTATTAAAAGCCTGGGAAGCTTCAGAAATAGGCTACATGACAAATTGTCTAGAATCTCCAGTCTGAAAATGTAAGCTCTTTAACCAAGTTTTTGGTAAGCTTACAAGGAAGCAGTGAAGTTTCAAAAAAACCCTACTCTGTGTACACCTAGCATAAATTGGCGAAATAGATCTAAAAAAAAATCCTGAAATCATCATTTTCTGGCAAAAATATATTATTTTTTTTTATATCTTCAGGTAGTTTTAGCTGAGCCAGGCCTCATGACTTTCTATGCTGTTATCCAGTCACAGACAGGTCGATATATGGCATGCAAGTGTCTAAAAATTTAATCTTGTAGACACACAATTGAAAAAAAAAAAAGTGATTCCCATTTACTATGATAATACTTACATGAACTGACTTCTTCTTGTTTTCAATTAATAGATCATATATTCAATGCATCTGTCTGATCTAAGTTCACACAGATGAAGGCACATCCATGGAAGAACAGAACTATATTTCCTTTATTCCGAGAGCAAATCGTTCTTTGATCTTTCACCAGAAACCAGACTATTGACACTCACATCTCATCACAAATGTGTCCTTAGGACTTCCGGATTGTTATGTTTATTCAGAGATACTAATTAAAAGAGAATAACGGTCGATGGTTAGTCTCAATCAATGGCTCTGTTCACCAAATGAGTTGCTGCACTGAGTGAACAAAAGTGAGAAAAACAAGCCCAGGTAACCACAAGGGCAGAGGCAAAACTGTGTCTCTGAATGTTCTTGATCTGTGGGTGGCTTAAATCAGAATTCATAATTACTCCTTTTTTTTAAAATATGTTATTAGAGAAGACCCTAGACTTCTCTGGCAGACTATTAACTCTTTTTCCTGAAGTATGGGTAAAAGCTAGTCCTTAATAAAATTAAAAGCATTTTGCATTTAAAACCAGAGTGATTACAGAATTTCTGAAAATACAAGTTTTGTACTATTAACCAGCTTTATGACCCAGGCTTTTCACCATGGAAACCCAATAATTTCTGTGCTTCTGTCCCTATGCTTTGGTTGTTTGGTTTTTTTTACCCACCAGTAACAGATTCTGCTTTCCTCATTCATCAACAACTTAATTTTAGACTAATAGGAAACTGAAATACTATTTTTTTCAGTATCCCAGATAATTTTGGCATCCATGAGTATGTATTTTGTTATAAAGACCAATATAATTTTAAGAACAAGATTGCATGGGAAATAGAAAACTCATGAACTGCTGTTAAATTTTATTTGTACTTTTTTTTGCTAGTGTCAGTTAATATGTTTGAGAATAAACTCTGTCAGATCCTCTGTTAGATCTTACACAACAGATAACATTGTGGGTTTTTTTCTCCTTCCCTATGTTTATCTTTGAAAACCATGGATCCAGTTCAGGAGAACCAAGAACAGGCAGAAAAAGAGAGGCTTTAATCAAAGATTAAAATCTAAGTAGAATAACATCTTTATATTCTTGAGATAGCCACCTTTCAAAGTAATTTGTTCTCATTTGTTTTTCACAAAAAAATTCAAATCCTTGAAAAAAATAATTTGTATGTCATTTGATTACCCCCTGCATGGAATTTCGATCTGGTTCCTTATGTGTCCTTTTTGCTCACAAGCCCACCCTCATAGGCAGTGAAACCAGGGACTCCTGAAAAATTAATTATGTGTGCCAAAACTATACCTTGCAAGTTTGGTACCTTGAAATGTAGTTGCAATGTGAATAGATATATTAAAGGCTGTGAATAAAGAAGCTAACTGTTGGGAGTTTTAAAGGGTGTGATTCTTCAACTAAGCAGTGGTTTTCTCTAGATGAAGTGATTTGTTTGGTGATTACTGTATGGAGTATTGCATATAGCTTAGGATTCATGGCATTTTATTTATACAGTTATATTTATTTGGCTGTCTTACTCCAGAGACTCTCTTTCTCAATTTTCCTCCTCAAATATAATGGCATTATTTGCAAGAACATTCCATGCACATTGCCTTGTGAAAGACTGACAGCACAGCTTTCTGTTAAAGGGAAACATTGATTTGATGGTTAAAGACTTGACAACAGGTATTTAAAGTGTGAGTGATATTGCATGACCCCCTAATTTTTGAAAGGGTGCATGGGATAATGGGCAACACTCACAGCTATTGCAAGAGCTTTTCTAAGCAGAACAACGTCTGGTGGTACATCTGCTTGAAAAAGAGAGTCACTTATGATGGATTGAGTGCTCACAACTCCTCTGTTTCAAGGCTTTTACCTGAACATAGCACTAAGTCACTAAGAAAACCAGAGGCGTGGTTTTCGATCAGTAGTCTCAAATTACATTTCTAAATAATTTAAGAAAAATGGCAATGGAAAATAAAATTCATATGTGTTACACAGTAATATGTGCATGAAAATTTTCCAAAGGGTTCTGCAAAGCTGGGATTGATTTTTCTTTTTTTTTTTTTTAATCAACAAATCAAATCATTTGAAAACCACTAAGCTAAGGTACATAACAGGCTGGCACAGAAGGAACTGATCAAGTAGGGGATTTTCAACTTGTGAAAGAACAGGCTCTAGGCTTTTATGATGATGATGATGATGATGTTGATAATAATAATAATGATAATAATAATAATAATATGTTCTATACCAGCCAAAAATTTTGAAGTATATAATGCACTTCTTAAAATTATAAATTGGGTGTTATTCCCAGTTTAGGTCAGGGCAACCTGTTTAAAACAAAGTCTCAGAAAACATCTTATTCCTCTAGCTGAATAAATGGGACATGGTATGATTCCCAGAAGGTATTATTGTTTATTAGATGACACTATATTCATATTAACATATGTAGGGCTAAATCTTGACATAAGAGCGCAGGATGTGTCTTCATTTTAACTTTAAGGATGCATTTCAGTGCCAGGAATACCTCCAGAGAAACTGTTAGAAGTCTAGATATTCAGTGTAGCTTAAATCAGTGCACTTCATTAAACCAGCAGAGCTTCACTGATTTATACCACCAAAGAAACCTGTCCCTCACTTAGAAACAACTTAGAGTACTGGCATATATTTCACTGTCTTTGAGGGCTCTTTGTGTGCATGTATTTTTACAGTAATTTCTGACTGTTGATGAAACAGGTCTTTGTATGGCAGATACTTCATTTTTTTCACTACTCTCTTCAGAAAATAAAGCTGTTCTCAAATGAGTAATTTGATTATGACATCAAAGACATGATTTCTTATTTCTTGAAATGATTCCACAGCTACATTATACTTTATAATGCCTGACATCTTTAGAAAAAAAAAAGACATTGCTTAGTCGTATGGAAGCTTTTCACTGATTACTTGTTTATGAAAGACAGAATGGTGATTCAAAAGATTGCAAACTCATTTGAGTCAGCCATGAACAAAAGCCCCTGAAGGGTGCTAAGAGACACCATATAGTGGGAAGTATTTGTCTTTCCTAAGGGAAACCAAGGTTCAGATGTACTTGGATGAAAGTGGGCTGTGCAGCAGTATAGTCATTTACTACTTTGGCCTTGGCAAGTTCTGCATTAGGTAGTCTGTAACTTGGAGCTACACATTTCTTACTACTCACACACACACACATAGACACAAAATCCATCTCTGAGTCACAATTTTGTCAATTTACTCTTAAAAATTCTCAGTACAGCTATTGTAAGGGTCAGATGTATTAATTCTGATTTCCTGAAAAAATGCCAGCTGGGATAATCAAGATTTTTCCTAACAGTTTCAGCTGGAT
The DNA here is from genome assembly GCA_013399135.1 of Heliornis fulica. Classification (NCBI taxonomy): domain Eukaryota; kingdom Metazoa; phylum Chordata; class Aves; order Gruiformes; family Heliornithidae; genus Heliornis; species Heliornis fulica. The sequence goes on along the minus strand of VXBZ01002187.1, from coordinate 20,915 downwards.
GAAACTTATTTTCATAGCAAAAAACAAAAGGTGCTTTAGGTGCTGTTAAACAGATGGGAGGGGGCTTCTCTGAGACACATGTAGGTCCCAGGGTAGAATTTCATGAGCCTTTCACTCAATAACAGTGTCAATTAAGCATTCTTAACCTTTGCTCCTTCCCAATTATTCATGTTGATCTGTTACCTACTCAGTTGCACCAGTAGATATTTGGACTGGGAACCATATCTGGATTACAATTAAGACAGTATTTTTTTTTATTATATTTATATTTCATCTGTGTTTTTTACTAACTTGGGTTCTTTATGTCATTCATGAAAACTTACAGCTTTGTACATGAAGGAATAATGTGGAAATAGGGAAGAGAACTGAATTACAAAGCTATTTAAACAATTAGCTCTTTTAAAAAAAATGGTACTACATTTGCAGTAGCAATGCAGAAACTTTCAGGCATTTTTTTCCACTAAGATTCAGGCTTGCAGTCACTTATACAGATATTTAAAAGAGCAGCGGTTTTGCAGCTGCAATGTTGCTGTGAGATGTGATGTCCTCCCTGAAACTAGAAAGTTGTCTTAATTAACTAAAAAGTGTGCTAGAATTTTTTAGCAACATCAGGTGGTCTAATAAGAGATAGTCTCTGTGACCTAGCCTCAAACAATACCTAACATTGATAGTGTCACAGACCTCAGTGGGACAGCTGATAGTAGTAAAGATCTACATCTATGTTAGTTATTACAGAATCAGCACCATAGTTGACAAAGACATATCTTTCTGAAAATACGAATATAAGAGACTTTGATGTCTATCTTGCTTTTCAGAACATGTATTGACATATGTTAACTAGACAAAGATCTTTTCCTTGAAAAATAATTAGGAATAATTTAAGGAAAAAATAAAATTCACCAGCTACCCTGTATTATATTTTTTCTTTTCTTTTTTCTCTTTTTTTTTTTTTTTCCCCCAGAGGACATCTCCAATGGCTATTTAATTTTTCTCCTATAGTTGACTCATTTTCTCTCCTTGCTGTCTGTGACCTGCTGTTATAAAGTATTTTATTTGAATAACACCCTGGTTTCTTTCCCAGCTGAATACTGTCACAAGCAAGTATTTTCGTCACAAATTTACATACATATGCAGCAGCAGAAAACCTCCACCTACATTTTTTTCATGCAGACTAAATTCTTGCAGTCCTTGCCTAAAATAAGTTCTTTAAGTTGAAATCAAGCCAAAACGTTTTCCCTCTTGGCCTTTGATAATTGGAATGCTATTGCCAAATAAAGGTTGACACCTTCAATTATTGCTGCTAATCATACTTTACAATATAACTAGGAAGGAATTGTATATCTGCATTTTTTATTGCATGACGTTGTCATACACTCTAACTCCTTTGTGTTACAAAAAGCATTAATAAAACTGAAACTTGGTAATTGTAGACTTGGCATAGAAGCTCCAGAAGGAATACTTTCTTTCCTCTCTCATTCAGGAGAAGTGATTGTGTGGCAAATGACATGACTGCTTTTAATGGCTATCTGGACATGGTTTCGTTATAGATATTATAAAATTAACATACAGAATATGGAAATGTACTAAGTAGGGCTACTCAAATACTTTATGGCATTGTGGCCTTGTTCCCAGAGAAGTATGTCCGTGAAAATCTACAAATGTAAAGCAAATCCTTCATCAAGGGATAGAGTTTTGCTTGTATGGTAGACCTGCTGTGTCTTCCATTTTGTGAACTGAAAACTTGTTCTTATTCTTCAAAGCTGTGCATTGATACTGGAAACATTTGGAAAATAAAACAAGATTTAAGAAGGATCAAGAATTGCTTTCTGTGGTGTCTGGCTTGTCTCCCTGTCCCATTTTCATTAGGACCCATCATGGGTCAAGATAAAGGCAGTTTAGTAAAGCAAATGCAAAAGGCAGTGAACAGAAGCAAAGGAGAACTGAAAGATCTATTCCTTTCTTCCCATCAGCAGGCATTGACCATCTACTTCCTGGAAGCAGGGATTCAATACATATGGCAATTTCTCTAGAAGACAAATGGCATAATTTATGTCTTCTTTCCCCCCTTCATCCTTTCTCTCAGATTTTATTGCTGAGCAGGAATCATACAGTATGGAACATCCCTTTGGTCAGTCTGTGTGAGCTGTCCTGGCCGTCCCCCTCCCAAGACCTTGCCCACCCCTAGACCGCAGGTGAGGGGAGGGAAATGCTGCAGAGAGACAGCCGTGGTGCTCTCCCAGCGCTGCTCAACAGTAGCCAAACCACTGGTGTGTTACCCACACCTCGCTGGCTGCCAGTACACAGCTCAGCGCTGTGAGGGCTGCTGTGGGGAAATTAACTCCATCCCAGACAGACACAGTACAGTGGCATACATGTAATTTTCAGCAACTGAGCTGTTTTATACAAGAGCTCTCCTCAGAACATCCATATCCACAACACTCTGTTTCTTAGATAATCACATCAGATGATAAAACCTGTTGGAAAAAGTGAACAGAATTTGAGCTGTTTCAGTGGCATCTCTTAAACTACCAAGGCAATGAGGTCAGAAGTATGTCCTATTCAGAATGGTAGGAAGGTATAAACTCACCTTCCATTTGCAAGGGAAAGAAACCTAATATCTGCTGTTTTGGGTTTTTTTTTTTCCCAAATACAGTAGATAAACTGGTGTTAATTCAGGATCTTGGTATATTCAGAAACAAAAAGTGAAAGTACAGTTCTGAAGAAACTATTTTTTTTCACCAGATAAGTGAAGTAAGCACTTACTGTCCTATGTTATTTCCAGCATTCCTACGAAGGACAAAGTCTCATTTAAACTTTTCTGCTAATACTTCCTGAATCAATCATTTAACTGAATAAATGTCCTTTTCACTATAACTCTCTCCTTTTCCTTTATTTCTCTTTATTTTCACTATCCCAAACTAATTGATAAACCCCACATTTCAATGATTTTTCTACCTCTGCTGCTTGGTTTTCAGGGTTAGGTTTTCCCTTTTGGTTTTAATTTTTTTAATGACTCTTGTTATTTGACTTCTACCATGTTCTATATTAGTCAGATTTTACTATCGGCACTGTACTTCTGAGTTATAATTTTGTCAAAAAAATTGCACAGTAAAGAAGATAGGCCTTTGTCTGGGTGATATACAGTCACATCCCTAGTAGCATATCCCTAGCAAAGTCTCATAATTAAATCATGCAAGCCAGTTCCTCATTAAAGATCATTGGCCTAATTACAGTGACAAGTACCATTAACCTTTTGGTAATGCCTGATTTTTGGTACTGTCATTGAGAAAGCCCACTGTAATGACCACAATTTTCTATATAAGTGCCATAATATTTTCATATCTTTTCACCTGGAAGACTTAACTGTACGGAGTATCTTTTTCTAACATGACGAGGGATTTTACTTCGATAAATCATCTCAGTCTTTATAGGATTTTTTTTTAGATTAATGAATTGCAAAATTAAAATGTGATTAACTGTGTTAACTCAGTTCGAAATTAGTTGTTATATGACCTTTATTCATTAATGTGCTGCAGATTTGTTAAAGAGAAAAATACAAAATATTAACAGTGTCTACTCAAAACAGCCTAGGCCAAATAATGTAGGCCTCCTGAGAACATCACCATAGGAGCTGAAACCCAGAAGAGTTCTGTGTATTGCTTGGTTTATTATAAATGGACTTATTTCTGCATTTTCACTTCTTCTGAGAGACAGAGGAAATGTCTTGGTAGAAGCAAACTGGTTGTTTCTGATGGAAGTAGCATTCAAAGAGTTCAAGGTTAAAAGCACAATTTTTTAACTCATATGTGTGTAACATCAAGCATATCAGTTCTCTCGTGGCTCCTGTCTTAACTTGCAGCCTTCAGGCTGGTTGTGTCCTTTTGGTAAAGGATCAAGAGACAATATATGACTTCTATGCTAGGGACACATTACAGCTATGGCACTGTTCTGCAGTTACCTTACTGTTTAGTATTTGTGTTTGCTTCAAACTGTATCAACAAAGCCACAGACACTGATGAGTAACTAAAATTTGGAGAAACCACAGGATTTCCAATTAACACTGTTTTTCATTTAGTTTGAATGCCATCTTTCAGCTAAATAATGTCATCCATATTCAACAGGAACAAGAGGCTCTGGTAGCCAATGCACTGTTCTTCTGAGTTCCACACCTGACAAGTTTCAGTGGGGGCCTTTATTGTGGGTTTTTTCTATGTACAAGTCTTTAGCTGAAAGAATTATCTATATTTATATCATTTAATGAAAATTTTTACCTATGAAGAAAGCTGTGAAAACCTATTAATACATAATTTTAACAAAGGCTTTCTGCCTTCCTTCCTTTCTTTCCTGTTTTTAATTAATGCATTTTAAGGCTAATGAGGAACCATGATCAATATCACCTGAAGAATAGTAAGGAAAGAAAATGAAAACAGTGCCAGAATGACATTTCTTGGTTTTCACCCCAGAAAGTAGATATTGCTCCACACATCATGAATGTATGTGCTAGATTTTGAAGGATCACAGCAACATATGAAAAAAAGAAAATGTATTTCATTTTTTCTTCCATAAACCCCTTGACCTAAAGCAATAATTTTCTTTTTTTTCTTCATAAGCAAATACATTTAAATGCCTGGAAATTCCTAGATTCTTGGATCTTTTTTCAGATCTAAATATTTTAGATGTAAATCAGATTTTAGATGTAAATTAGATTATTTATGTATTATAGTATTTAAACAAATATCTTTCCATCTATGACTTGAAATTAGTAATTCTGTTATTTCCTCCAGCATGAGAGTTTCTAAAAAAACACTATTTACACTATTCCTTCTGACATACTCTTATGAAAGAAAACTTCTTGTACTTCATGACCAGAGGTTGCTATGTTGAAACCAACTATAGTTATGTGTTCTCCTTCCTTATTTTCAGTGTATGTTATGTTATGTTATGTTATGTTATGTTATGTTATGTTATGTTATGTTATGTTATGTTATGTTATGTTATGTTATGTTATGTTATGTTGCTGTCCATCCAGAGCTTAATAGGTGTAAGAAGTTCATTCTATCTCTGCATTCTGCATTTAGGAGTCCCTTTACAGGCATTTTTAGTCGTCCTTGTCAGTAACCTCACCTAAGAAGTCATTTTTAGTCCTTTGTTCCATTCAAACAATTCTGAAAGTGGTTGCAGAGCAGTTTAGATCTCCCACAGCTACTCTACTCATCTAACACTTGTAACATCAACATTCCTGTGAAAACCAGAAGGAGGAGTTTCTCTTTCACAAAAATAAAATTGCAGCACTTACTTTAGGTGTTAATTTCTCACCAAATCGCAGAACAGTAGAGTTTGGGACACCCAAAGATCATCTTCCCCAACCCCCCTGCAAATCAAGATCACCGACACCAATTATGGTGGTGATGGAAAAAAAACAGGAATTTAGTGCCAGAATTCTTTGAGACTTCAGAGCTCACTTTCTTGATAGGGATGCATATCAAACCATGAATTTAATTTCCAATTCTGTTCAAAAAGATTTAATAAAAGAAATGGTGGAGCATCCTTAAAATTAGCATTGGGAAAAAAATCCCAAACATGATGGAACCCTGCAAGCTTCTAGAAAGGAATCTAACAATGAAGCTTCTGACAAGATGATTTCCTTCCTGATTATGCTTGAGACATGATATACATTAGAGGAAAATTCTAGAAATGATGAATTGAAGAAGCACACTTGTTAACAGCTCTGACAGTCTGCTCTCTGATCTTAGAAAATGTAAGAACACTGAGCACGACAAGGATGTGATTTGTGTCTTGAGTACTTTGTATTGCTTGAAAAAATACAGTTATTCAAAATGAATTTACACATAGTAACTGTGGAATAGAAATCAGAGTCTGCAAGGTTTGGCTTTTAATAGTTTAATTTTGACTGAAAGTGAGTTACCTATAAAATGAAAAGAAATGGAAGATCAGTCAATTATGTGAGTCCTAAAATTTCTTTTGTAATATTAGAGTAGCAACACTGAGAAAATCTTTACCCCTGGTAGTAAAACCTTCCAACATAACAACAGCTTTACCTGCTCTGACATTAGAGGAAGCGAAATACTGTGTCTCTCCCATGTAAAATGGTGGAACTCGTGAATACAATGAGCAGTTAACAGCTTCTCGGTTACATTAGTGTCACTGTAGATTCACAGCATAGTCAAATACTGAAATTTTTGCAAATGTATAGATAAGTTTGATTAGCACAAGGTGTAATCATTGGAGATTACCCTTTTTATATGTATAAATAAGCAAGTACAAAGGCTTATATAAACTGGACATCAAAAAGTATCCCTCATACATCAAGCTCACATAGTCAGGGAAGTACTCTATTGATCGCAAAAATCCAAAACAGCATCAAGTGTTTTGACTTTGCAAGTTTATCTATACTGCTGCCTCCGGAAATTATACATTTTCTTTCTTCCTATGTCCAAAACCAAGGTTAGCCACAGGCATCGAGGCCTGGATTGTTTTCTTGTGACAGGAAAAAAGGTTCACACATACTCCAGTTTCACCCCAGTATGGACTGGAGAGCAATTAGAGGCTGCACAGGTCCTGGAGTGTGGTCAGTCACAAGCTTAATGAATTAATACTTCTAAGAGAAGAAATTTTGGGTGATGTGCACATAATTAACTTTTACCTCATACAAAATAGTTTCATGAGACTTAGTTTATCCTTTCCAAACTTAATCCTCTCTGTAGTTTCCATGACGATGCATTTCAACTATAAAGAGTATTGCATTATATTTCACTAGGAGAAAAGTCAGCTTTTTAATGCAAGTCCATATAACTCTTGATAGAAGCCATTTTCTGAATTAAAAATTAGGAAAGGAATAGCTTCCAAAGGTATCTAATCTGTCCCTTTTCACTTCTTTTAGTTAAAATGGACATTCTTCAGAATAAGATAATTTACCGTTAAGATTGACTCCCCCCACCACCCTTCTTTGACTTATATGAATTTGCATAATGCTGTTCGTTATCATTTTAATTTTCACTTTCTAACCTATATAGACAGTTTCATCAGCTGTAATGTCATTGGGAGAGTAGATCAATCATTCAAGACAATTTTGTCTGTCATACTATTTGTTGACAAAGATTAATTGCTTTAAATTGGAATAATATTGGCAAGTTCATCCAGAAGTCACATCTCCACTTTCCCTCCCCTTTCAGCGCAGCTTGTGGTAGAAAATAATGAATGCTACATACATTTTTACTCTAAAAATTTGAAAATGGTGAAACATTCTTCATATGCTTCTTGCATAGAGAAACAACTGCAATCACCTACAATATGTCAAAACTCTATAGCCAAGATTATGTTCTCTTTCCTGTGAAAACCTGTGGAACAATCACATAATATATTATGGCTCAGAAAACAATTATTGTAACGTACAGTAACAACCCAGAAGGAATGAGTTTTCTATTCCCTCTGTTGGTGAATTGGAAAAACCCTGCCTGAATCAGCTTTATGTCTACATAACATCTATTTATCATTCCTTTTGTGATATAGAATGCTCTCATCAATAATTCCGGTTGGATTTTGTTTAGCAAAGGATTTATTTCTAAACAACTGAATTTTTGCTTAAAGTTCATATGTGTTCCCTGTTTCCGTGGTGGCTTAGCTAGAGTGCTGCTGAGAAAGTCTAGTACCAAGGTGCCTGAAAAGAAGATCTATCACAGGTTATGGCATCAGAGAGAAGCACTCACTGGAAAGTACATTCTTACTAACTTAAAGATCTCAATTCTCTAACTGGTTTATTTAGTGGGTCCTAAGGACAAAAATGGGAAAAATTTCCCTGGGACTGTCTACAGTTTTTCAAGTTCCATCTTGATGATGGTACCTCACTAACAGAAATAGATTAGTAGGTAGGAGGAATGTCACTCCCCAGGGGAAGTTACCAAGGAAGGCTTGCAAGTTGTTGAGAGTCTTCAGTAGACTAAGAGATAGAAGACTGGTGGGAGATCTTGATGCCTCTGAGGGGCTTTCAAGGATTTTAAAAGTCTCATTTCCATTCTAGGGAATTTCTCTGTCTCCTTCAGCTGTGTTCCCAGGACACTTCAAGATGATCCTGGATCCCTGTGAGCAGCACTCATGGCTCACACCATTGAGGTTGAATCATTTATATGTAAACATGTGAAAGTAACTGGAAACTTTTCTTCCACAAAGAATCTATATTTTGCATTCAGAATTAGCTTGGATTTTGTTTGGGTTTATGTTCGGATTTTTTTTGGTTGTGTTTTGGGGTTTTTTTTGTGGGAGTGGGGAGAGTTGAAAATAAATTCTCACTTTTGGACAATATCTGAACAGATTCCCCGAAGAAAATGTATGGGTTTGTTTTACTAAAAAGATAAAGAGAAGCAAAAAAACAACAGTAGTTTTAACCTTAGCATCACAGAGAAGTCTGGAGTCAGACTAGGAGAAGGCAGGTATTTCAGTAAAAACAGCGAGTGATACCCACAGTACAAGAATACATTGGAAGCCATTAGAATACTGCCTTTATGAATTGTATGCTCTGAGATGGACAACACCACAAAGTAGGTCAGTTTAACTTGCAGAATCTTCCTTTTAACCCTTACTTTCAACTCAGATAACAGGGTTTGTTCACTGCATTTAGAGGGTCCAAAACTTCTCAAGCTTGAGGGATGTCTCCCTGTTTCCAACAGAGAGATAGGTGGCAATTGTTTAAAAGATGGTCTACTTAAAAACTACATCTATTGCAGAAGAGAGAGGGAAATTTCAATACGGATGCTTCTCCGTAGTATTTAATCAAAAAATTAAGTTCTGTGATGAGTTCGATTTTATTTGTAAAGCCAAGTTAAAGTGCAAACTCTTACATCCAATAATATTTTTTTTTATCTAAAAGTGGTAGGCAAAAGTGTTTCTCAAATTTACCATAGAGAGAAATCCTGAAGAATTTTCAGTATGAGGTGTCAGAATTTTGCACTGCAACTTTACTCTTACAAATACCGTATACCACAAGAGTCAAAATGTAGAAATAAAGAATATTAAATGGAGAAGAGAAGTTCCCTAAAATTATTCTAATGACACTGATAAAATCCCATGATACATGTTATTTCAGCAGAACCTGCTGAGAAATTTTGACTGTATCTAATATTTGTGAAAATTCAGACTGGCTGTCATGTCACACCCTGTGAAGTACTTCAGAATTAAATGTCTCAAGCTTGTCCAACACCACAGTGTAAATATAGTATGAAACACTTATATTTCAACATGATATATACATTGTCTTTCATGGATTTTCTGCTCTGATTTTAACAGAAGTTTTAATTAACTTCTGAAAATAAAATATGATGAAAGTCGTATGGAGTCTGTGATATATTTCAGTGAGAAGTGCACCACATGTTCTAAATCTCTTGGCTTTTCATTTAAGTTCTTTTCTTTTTCTCTTTAGACCATGAATGTTTGTGTGATAACATGACAAAAACAGCGCAGACTATTTCACTGCATTCTTATATAACTTCTGCTTTAGCAGGAAGGAATTTTTGAAGTGTCAGGATAGTCGTAAAATCAAAAATGCAGGTTTTTTTCTCTTCAAATATTATAGGTTCTTAAATGTCACATTTAAAAATTTATATATTTTTTTCTAAACAGCAAAATAATTTTTTACTGGGAATTTTTACCTCTAGTTACTGTTGAGATTTCCATACATCTTTTTAAATTTATGTTTAGAATACATGAATAAAAGAAGGTTTTTCCTCCATCCTATACAGTTTCTCAAAATAGCCCACTGAGAATAAATTAGGCTTAAATAAAGTAAAATTAAAAATTACATCCAAGTTTGACAACAAAATAGACCATTTAATTTCATAATAGATGTTAGATATTTACATAAAGAAATTCTGAACAAATACACATGAGATTTTTTTTAAATTATAGGCAGTTATACCTGTATTAAGGAAGTCAGATTTTGATTCTTAGTGTTGTATGTGGTATCATAATTTTTTTCTGAATCTATCAATTTAAAAATACAGAGATTGGAAGGAAAGCATATGGGCATTGATGATAAAGATATGTGTTGAAATATAATATATGGGGGAATTATTTTTTAATCCTCTGCTTAGCTGGTTAACTGCAAGATAACTTTTGCAGAAGTAAAGTTTTAATTGATATTTATGTTGGTAAAGTTAGATTTTTATTTGGATAAACCTCAGGTAAATAAGAAGATGAAAATAAGCTTCAGATACTCTTCACCAACTTGTGAATTTTTCACGAGCCACACTTTTCACAGTTCACATGCATGCATTTACAGCACAGAAGCTGAGTCTTTCCAAAAGCATGAGGTACTAAAAGTGGCTGATTGAAAAGAGAGCATAAAAGCCTAGGAAATACACCTTGGCAATATAAATTGCTTTTCACTTATACAAATCTCTGTAAGAAACATAGCAAAAGAGGGTTGCACAGACAGACACATAAACAAATTGTTACCTGTGCTTCACAGAACATTTAATTTTCACTTGCAGTATTAATCATAAAATTTTGCAGTTATATGTCCTTTTCAATCAGAGGGCTTGAAAGCACTTTGCAGTTAAGAATGAATTACTGAAGGTAAGAAAATCATGTTGCTGCAGAAATGCCAGATCAGTAACATCATATCAAGACATTTTCTAGGATTGTTTTCTGAAAGCAGCAGTAGCCCAAGAACCACGAGCAAGTTGTAAAGTTTTATGGGTTTTATTTCTTTTTTTTTCTTTAATCTTCCTGGTTGACTTTAATTGTGATATTCTATTTTAATGAACGGTATAAGAAGTGTCTTTTCAGGCTAATGGTCAGGGAAACTATTGTTAGAAAAACCTTTTATGACAGCAGACTTTGAAAAAAAAACAGCTTGTGCAAGTGAAAACTTGACTGCACAACTGACTGTAACAAGTTGTGAAAAAAAGATCAGCAAGTTAAAAAATGATAAGTAATTTCTCTGACACTTGAGTCAACTTAGTTACCGAACTCTCAAAAGTCTTTCAGCTCCCACACAGCAGCGAATATCACCACAGGGTTAGTTTTAGGATGGCATCTGGAAAGACCAGTCACTCAGTAACAACAGACAGGAGGCTGGGTTAGCGTGGGCTTTGCTAATGGTAATGATCAAAGACTAGAGGGAACACAAATAAATCTTGATATCTGAAGTCCTCACCAGGGAGTGGTCACATAGGGGAAATGTAGATACATACATACATTTGCATGCACATGTACATTTACCTACACAGGCACAGACATACCTACATACATGTGCATAATGCTCAACCAAAGAAACCGAATACCAGATGGTGGAAAGTTTCACTGGCTCCTGTGCCGCACAATGTCATGGCACAAAATTCCATAGCAAAAAAGACTTTTATCAGTTGGTGTCCTCCCATACATGGACAATTTAGAAGCTTAATCAACTGTATGAAATGGGTAGAGGTTACACTACCATAGATTGGTATAAAGTATGCTAGTATAGAAAGTATTTTATTGTAAATATACATTTATAAAAAAAATTTACCTCTATCTGTTTTTTTTTCTAATAGTAGTAATAAATAGACTTATAGATAAGGAAGTTCAATATTATTGACTATTAAAGTTACTGCTGTGTACTTTGCAAGTCTGAAAGGATTACTGGTTTTCTCGGACCAGTAGAGTAGTACAGGGAGTTTTATATTTTCATACTGTTTCAATACTACCAAAACCTCTGGTTTTCTGTACTTAACTCTGGTAGGCAATTTATCATGCAATAGTGTTTTAACTAATCTTCTGAGATTAACTAGAAAACACATCTATTTTACTCCAACATAAAAGTTCTGTGTTACGTAAACCTTCCATATGCATTCACATCTTTTGTGTTGTTTCTCTTTAAAATTTCTACCAACAGTTTTTTGGGTTTTTTTTTTTTTGTTTTTTAAAGAAAATTGTGTAGTATTCTTACAGAAATAACTGTTCACTTAGGCTTAGGGAATACTACCTTTTCTTTGTATCCATGTCTGTGTACGGGTGTGTGTGTGTGTGTGTATACATATGAAAACATGTAAAGATTGTCTAACTACAAATCACAATTTACATATTTCACAGGTTCTTTATTGACCCCAAATATCTTTTATATTTCATCTATTATCAAGTGGCTTGTAGTGGCTTTCTGATAATTTTTCTTGACATCATTCATTATAAATGATTTTAAGGAACCTTTTGAGAAGTTCTGACATCTCTTATGTTTGACATTGGTATCTGAAATTGAATGTGTAAAGATCTCTGGAGTTTGAGAAATGTCTTTTCCTCTGTCATTCTACTCAGCTGAAAACTAAGATTTCTTTTTTTGTAGCCTGTTTCCTTGGGAGAGATGTACCAAACTGACCAAGATAATAATTGAACATGAACATCCTAATCTAAGCATTGGGCTGATTCCAATGCCTTGGCAACACTGACAGTGGCAAATGATGAACTAGAAATACATCAGTGGCTGAGGAAGAGATGTAAGAAAAGGGATGGCTGAGAGAGTCTAATCAGCCTTTCAGTTCTAATCCACAAATTTAAACAATGCATGAAGGGAAGTGCTAGGAACAAACACAATGAGGGAAGTAAAACTGGGGAATAGTTGTGTATTCCTAGTTAATAGATCAGGCCCTAAGTCCAACTGGTTTTACATCCGATCCTTCATCCACACCAAAAACCCCACCTTACACAGTACTGATTGCAAAGTGCATTTGATAATCAACATATTCATTTCTGAAAATTTAGAGGTAAAAGTATGGTCTTCACTTATTTGATACTGTTCAGGCAGGGTCTAATATCACACAGCACATATAAATGAGGCTGGAAAGGGTGTCTGAAGTCCTCTGATTCAACACTCTGCTCAGGACAGGTGTAACATCAAAGATAAATCAGGTCACTCACAACCTCATCCAAGTCAAGGTCTGAATATCTATGAATTTGAGGATCAAATTTTCTGTAAAACTAATTTTGTCACTGGATATCAGGAAACATTTTTTTTTTTTTTACCTCATCAAATGCTCTTTTTACAGCTCCAACTTTCATTTTGTCTCCTAAGCTCTATTACTTTTGTTACAATAGTAGTACTTCTTAAGAACTAGTCAAATATGGAAGCATTCATTCATTGCTCATTCTAAAAAAAGTATGTGTCTGCGGCCTTCTTAATGAATTAAAAATGTACTTGTTTTTCTCTGTATTTCTACCACTCATATTCCAGATATAGATATATACACAAAGATAAATATAATATTTATATTGTGTGTGTATATAATCAAGACAAGCATTAGAATTAATTTACCAAAAATAAAGGAAAAATATGTATATATTAAATATTGACCTGTTTTTGGTTGAGATAATTTTCTTTACGGTAGATATTATGGGGCTATGTTTTATTTTGTGATTAAAACAGTGTTGTTAATATGGGGACGTTTTTGTTAATGCTGATGAGTGGTTACACAAAGCCAAGGCCTCTTCTGCTCCTCACACCCCTCTCCAGTGAGTAGTCTGGTGGTGCACAAACAGCTGGGAGGGGACACAGCCAGGACAACTGACCCCATCTGACCAAAGAGATATTCCATACCATATGATGTCATGATCAGCATGTAAGTGCTGAAAGAAAGAAGCAGGGGGTGGATCTTTGGAGTGATGCCATTTGTTTTCTCAAGAAACCGTCATGCTTGATGGAGCCCTGCTTTCCTGTGGATGGCTGAAAAACTGCCTGCTCATGGGAAGTGTCAAATGAATTCCTTGATTTGCTTTGCTTGGTGAGCAACAGCTTTTACTTTCCCTATGAAACTGTCCTTAACTCACGTGTTTTCTCATTTTCACTCTTCTGATTCTCTCCCTCACCCCACCTGGGGGAGAGGGAGTGAGTGACTGCATAGGGCTTAGCGGCTGGCTGGTCAAACCACAACAAATAAGTGAGAAGAAGAAAACACCACATGAATCACTGACCACATAGTGTGAAATTACTGACAACATCATTTTCCTATCAGTCATTTATCAAAACCGCAGCAATTAAAATCTGTGTTTAATCAACCAATATTTAGGATCCAAACCAAGGAACTCCATCCATAAGAAACTCAGTGTCAGCTCAGCATGTAGAGGCTTATTAAGATCAGCCTATTTCTCCCTTGGGAGGCTCCAGGAGTGGTCCTACCCCAAGAGTTTGGCTATAAGCACACACACAGTGCAAAGGCCAGTTAATTAAGGTACCATCATTCAGTTAAGATGGATTTTCCTCACCTTGTGAGCTTGGTCCAAGGACTGTTTCCTGAAGTTAAGCTCATCATCCAGGTAGCCCTTCTGCTTGCTGACCAGCTCCTGGAAACAGCGGGAAGAGGCAGTCAGCGCAAGGGCCGTGGCACCAATGTGGCGATGGCTTTTCCTGCCACCTCTCCCACTGGTTCAGTCCCCTCCTCCATAGATACCTTTTCATTTACAAGATCCATCATCTTCTGCTGCAGCGCAGACTCTGTCACTTTGATCTGCTGTAACCACTGTGCACAAGAGCAGAGAGCGAGTGCCTGAGCCTGCACCCTCGGCTTTCTCCATGACTTTAGGGTTTGAGGGCACAAACTGCAAGTATGGGGGTAAATTCACTCCATGGCAGAGGAAGGGTTAACTATAGTATTATGTCTTTTCAGTATATTGATGATGGAATAATGGCTTTATTTCAGAGGCTAGCTCTTTACCTTCTAAGAACATTTTACTAATCAAACAGCATTTTAGAATAAGCCATGTCCATCTGTAGTGCCTGGATGTACCTCTGATTTGGTAAAACCAATGTTATTCCACACCAAACCCTGGGCTGGTGTGTGTGAGCAGGGCCCCAGATCCTTCATTGCCCCCTCTGTCATGGGCAGTGACAATCCCACCAGCCCAGGGTGCCGCAAGACCCATCCAATTGATATTAAGAAGACTGTTTACGTACACCATGTAGCAAAAAATCCTCTACCACTTGAAGGAATAGGTAGAATTTGTCAAGCATCAGGAGAATCATAAATACAACTAGGAACAGTGGTTTTCTTCAGTATGCCTCTCCATTTTGACTACGATGCACACTGGAGTTATTTTAAGCCAGTGCTTTCGTTCCAAGAATAATACCCTTGGATCTGTCATCAGTAAAGCATTCTTAGAGTTTTGTGGTTTGGTTTTTTTTTCTAGTATCCTCTTGCCATTGATGACCAATAAGGTTTGCTGTAATTTTTCTTCTCCTAGGCTATGGACCTCTTAGGAACTTGTTCTTTGCTCCTGAGTACACTTTTCTTCCAGCTGTCCCATTTCTGAATCTCATTAGTTTTTCCTCAGTGCTAAGGACTACCTTTATTATTACTGGCTGTGTGAACCTATATCAAAGTGTCAGCAACTGAAATGAATTATTTTCTTCTTTCTTGAAAATAAGAAATCAATTTCAAAGCATCTCCTACCCAACTGGAAATTACAGTAGCAACGCCCTCTGTCTCTGAATTCTGTAATCTGTGATATCTTTATTGGTTACAGAATAAAAACAAACAAAACCTACCAGCCATGTGTTCAGAAAATAATTCTGGATTTGAAAACATGAGCAATTTAAATAGGTGATAGTTCCATTTGGGTGTCAGACATGTCCATTAAGAGCTGTAAAATCAGCTGTCAAAATCTAATAGAAATATTGTCATCCTTGAAATACCAGAAAGATACATAGCATATGACTTGTACTAGTGCTAATTAATCTATACTGTGCTCCAAATTGTTATCTTCACAATAGTTTGAGTTATTAGAAAGTCTTCTAAATTATGAGCAAAAACCTGAAATTAAATCAGCTTAGTTCCTTTTCTGCTCATAAATTTTACAGAATGTGTAGCTTGCTTTTTTTTTTTTATTTCTTCCTACTGACTACATGTCATTGTTCCCATTAGATTTAGCACACATTTTTCTTTCCTAGTTGTGCCCTTGACTTCCATTCAATGGGAGCACATGAATTATTTGTGACGCTCTTTATGCTATGGAATGTACATACTGATGATAATAGTCTCCAAAAGAAGATGCATTCATTTTTGAAGATAAGAAAGGTCTGGAGGAACTGACGGGGTTTGTCTCACTAATGTCATGGTCAGGAAAGCTTCAAATGGAGCAAGCTGTTGGTTTACCAGACAGGTTACCTGGTACCTATTCTATCCATTCCTCAATATGATCACTCTAGGCTGTTCTCCACATCCCTTAGTACAAAAGATGTCATGCTGCTGGGCTACACCTTCATTCCCATTGCATCCAGACCTGTCACATATTGAGAATTTTAAATCATTGCCTGTTCTGTTTTGCTCAAGTAGGACATATTGTTTTCCTTTGGAGTCTCAGATTATAAGAGCTGTATTTCCATATGAAAAAGTGCCTGGGGCTTTTCTAAGAGAAGAGAAGAACATGGTAGCATACCTTCAATGAATGCTACTTTTAGAGTTACCTAGCTTCACAAGCAACAAAGTGCTCTTGCATACCTCATAGCTCTAGGGAGTATCATTCACTCTATGTACCACACACTATTAAATATATGCATTAAGTTTTTGTTCTGATATGTTCATATCCCACAGATAAGACATGTCTGAGTTGCACCATCTTTACCATTCACCAGAGCCATTAATTGGATGTGGTTCTGGACTGTGTTTATGCAAAAGAAAATCACCTACCCTGGTTTTGGTACCTAGGTGATACTCCTTAGGTAATAGTTACATAAGTCATTTGTAGACTGACATGTGGCTGACATACTTGGATTCTTGATCTCTCATGGGATGAGCAACTAAGTAACTCAGATTCATTACTAAAATGTTGACAACAAAATCAGATACTCCTACACAACAGATATGTCAGCTGTTTCAGCTCTTACTATGTGTTTCTACTTATCACACTTCCCACAAGTTGTCATTCTTGATGGCAAAGTCAGCTCTTTGCAAGCCTAAAAAAAAATATAATAAACTCCTAAATGTCCACTGCCCAAAAGAACAGAAAGGCTTCCTTTAATGGATTTTCAGTCCTTAACATCTCAAATCTCCTCTGAGATCTAAACTTACTAAAATTACATGTATTTCTGCATGATATTTCACTTCAAGAATGAATGCATTTTCTGACTTCTTTGTTGGACAGGGTGAATGTAAAAGGAATGTAAGCTACATCAAAATCAAGTGATGCAATTATTATGCATTACTGTCAAAACTATTTACATTTCCTAACTATGGAAAAAAATTATATTTAACAGAGTTACCTGTTAAAGGTTCAAAACACATCCTTATCGTACTTACAAATACAAAAATCTCAGAAAACTATGTATAATAAATTACAATGATTTCATCATAACTATCTAAATTTAAAGATTCATCAAGAATAATAATAAAAAATCCACTTGCTTAGATTTGTTTAAATCTGAATTTCAGCTCTAGTAAAACACTGATGAAGCTGAAACCATAATAGACTTTTACCTTACTTTACAGATGTTCAGTGAAAATTTGTTCACAAGAACAAAAATCAAATTAGTCAGAGATATTGTCATAGGTATTAACTAGACTAGAAAATAATGAGCTAAAGATCTTACTTATAGAGTTATTCAGCCAATGAAGAATGACAAGAAATTAATTACAGATGTAGCCAAGCAAGAAAAAGGTGTATTTTCACCTTGAACTTGCAGAAAGAGGGCAGTATAAAACCATGCTCTATAGGGCAAACAGTTCTTTCTATTTCCTCTTCATATAGCAGTCACCATTTTTCATGCTGCCCTGTTCTGCAAATATGCAGTAATCAGGACAATGCTTTGAAGAACTACTCTGAAGCAACTGAATTAAATGCTTTTTTTTCTCTGCGTAGACATAGCTAATATTTTTCTTCCACAGACAATTTAATTCAAAGAAAAGTAAAGAAATACACATAGGAAAAATAATTCTAGCTTCACATATTAAATGATTGTTTTCTTGAGTTGTGAGCTTCTCTCTCATAATCCTGTTAACAGCAGAGATTATGATTGATTGGATAGCAAGTGTCATGAAAATACCAGCTCAGTGCTTGATAGTTGTCTGCAACATGAATGAAATGCCAGGAATTATTAAGGAGAAAAAAAAAAAAAAAAAAGAAAGGAAACTAAAAATTGAAGATACAGATATGCTGTGGCTTCTGTGTGAAGAATGAGGATGTTGGGCACTGCAGATTTGAGCTGTGAAACCTGGAAGAAGTTGCAACAATGATTCATAGGACTGTGTATGGTGAGACTGGAGAGAGGTCAGTGAAAAGTGAAAAATTCAAAACACTGAGAGCAGCATGTGAAGGTAGGAGAAACTAAATCCAAAACAAAAGGAACAGGGTTCTTCATGCAAAAGCTAGCTGAGTTGTAGACCTTCCAATTGAAGTACATTATAGTTGTTTAATGTTAATATGTATTGAGAAATAAATCAGAAGAGTTTGTGGCAAAAAAACCCTGAGCTGCCAGTCCCTGAGCTGCCAGTCCCTGAGCTGAAAATATCTAGAGTCATGGAGGATATTAATTTTCCAATTGCTATAGTTGCATCTAATTTTACTCATTCTGAATAAAATACCTACTAAGGTGGCCTTAGATCTGACCCAATACAGAACACTGTTGGATGGAATAGTATGTGAGTCATGTTTCTGAAAGACTTGTAAGGGACTCAGGGACTCACAGGCTAGCATCTGACTTACTGTTTCTTTTTCCCTCTGTGGTGGTTTTGCAATGTGACTTCTTTAAGAAGGGACTAGAAGCTTCTTAGGGGTCAAACAAAGCAAATCCCAGCTGGGCTCCCAAGGCCAAATTCCCAAATCCTGTTACTGACAAGGCAGTCTGGGCCAATCAGCACCAGTCACAGCGCCTCTAGGAATCACATTTTAGGGAGAGAAAACAGCCACATGCTGGAGCAGGTTTGCTGGGAAGGGGCTTGTGACTGTAGGTTGTCCCCCTGCCTCCAAGGAGAACAACTCATGAGGAACTGACTGAAGACTGAAGCCTCCATTTCCGATTCCCCCCATTCCATAGAAGGAGAAAATCATGAATAAAGTGAAGGGAGGGGTGGGGAGTTGTGTCTTAAGAGCTGTTTGTACTCATTATCCGACTCTGTGTGTGTAGTGCAGTGTAATAACTTGCCTTTCTTCTGTGTTGAGTCTGTTTTGCCTGTGACTCTCATTGAGGAATGATCTCTACCAGTCCTTATCTCGACTCCAAAGCCTCTCATTGGATATTTTCTCCCCTGTCCAGCTAAGAGAGGAGTGATGGAGCAACTTTGGTGGGAGTTTGGCCTCCAGCCATGGTCAAACCACTGACCCCTCTAGATAATGAAGCCCAAGCCAGTAATTTTTAAGACAAATCTATTTAACCTCAGCAATTCAATATATCATTTATTTTTAAAAAACAATATCCTACTGTAATGCTTCAGGTTTTGACCAGGTCTATTGTGTGTCTCTGAGGAATCTGCTCTCATTGGAAAGGGTGTTGGTTTCTGCAAAGTGTAGAGAATTGCTTGATCAGATTGGGAAACTGCCCACCTGGCCCTTTTCAGCATGGCAGGAGACATTTTCAGCCTCCCTGTCTCCCTAAATACATCCTAGGTAAACTGTTTGATTTTGATCCTTCCAAGGGAATAGTGAACTTACACTTTTCACCCACATATGTTTTGTTGTAGTACTTTAGTTTCAAGAGAGAAGGAGAATGAAGAAACGTGGCTAGACTTATTTGAGGCACTGTCTAGAGACAAAGGTTCACAGTACACCATACAGTTTTAGCTTAATCTTGACAATTTATTGCCTCTCTTACCACTCAGCACTTCTCACCTGTATCCCCAATAAGCACTACCATTTAAGAATGTATTGTTCATAATAACCCTTTTTCTTGCAGGATTATCTTCAGTGCTGGATGCTGTTGACAACTTTCTTTCCACAGGCTGATTTTTCTTGGAATTAGGTTTTAAGGTTAAAATTGCAAACACTTCTGAAAGGTCTCTCTGGAGCTAGCTGTCTCAGTTGCTTAACAGTGATCTCTCTTCCAGAGAAGGGAACTACTGGAATGATGTTGGGAATTGCCCCTGAGGCTTGGGCACCTCAGCAATTTACCAAGCTCTTCCCTGCCAAAGGACTGCTGAGACACTCAGGTTGTATATACGCATTGCTCTTGAGCTTGTGATTCTGATGTGATGCTAGTTCTGTACAGGTATCAACCAGTAGTAATGGGTCATTACTATTACTGCTGACTTTAATTATTTTGGACACATGTATGGAAAGAAACAAAACTCCAAACCATTATTAAGAGGCAATGTAACAACACATCACACAAATTCATGGAATCCTTGTAATTCAAAACCTAATTTCTCTACTGTTTCTACTACTCACATCTCCCTGAAGACAATACATATCACAAATTTTCAAATTCTTTCTCCTGAGTAGAACAGGACCTTAACCTGGGCAAACCAATGAGAAGACCTCTTATTGTCTCTCCTTGAAGTGAACACTTCAAAGGTTTTCCAGTGTCTTAAAGCCAGAACACAAATTAATAAATTAGGGTGAGGTAAGTCATCAAATGATATAACCACTGGTATACCATTTGAGACAAAGGGAATGGATGTTGCATCCTTACCATTTGAGTCTTTTCCTCCTGGCACACTTTCTAGTTGAGCAGCTTTAAGCAGTTTCCAAAGCTGAATCTGATCCACACAGGCAGCCCCTTCCCTATGCCCTGAGAACTGGCTGCAGGCTGACAGCCTCTCTGAATCTTTTCCCATCTAAGCTCCTTTTTGGCTCTGCCCCAACCTAAAGGCTGCCACACCTGGTACATCTGCAGCTCACAGAGTGACCTTCCCTTTCTAGAGGTTTAGAATTTGAAACAGACAAGAGGTCATACGCAGACAACCCTTCTTTTTGATGCTCTGCCATAGCCTTTATAAAAAAAAAAAAAA
>VXBZ01002185.1:9602-28604 GCA_013399135.1 Heliornis fulica | reverse complement strand
GCCTTAATCAGCATGAAGCTCCCACCTGAGAGGGGGGATAATCACAATCAGAAAGTATCAAGAATCAACCTTGTAAATTCTTTCCAAGGAAGGGAAAAAAATCAATTTAAATGTACCTGATCATATTGTTGTCAACAAATTACCACATACCTGTACAAACTGGGCCTAGTGATTAACAATGATAAATGCTAACATAGCTACAAGCTCTATGTCGGTCCTAGAGCATCCAAGAGAACCCTATATAGGTTGAAATAAAGAGTTTGAGCCATTAATATCAAACTGCCTCAAAGAAAAGTAAAAAAAAAAAAAAAATTTACACGTTCCTAAAGTTACACAATAGATTCTTGATTTTACTGCATAAAAAAAATTTGCTACTGAACCTCCTCAAATTTATGCAGCACCGCTAAAGCATGAAGGGAAAAACATTATTAAAACCCACACCAAAACTATGCTGCTCAAATTATGCATCAACAAATGTCAAAGCAAGAAATCCAGCTTAAAAAAATTTAAATGCATTTGAACACTCAAGTTCTCTCCAATACCTACAAGAAAAACATGGAACTAAGTAGTATTTCAGTTCTCACTGATCTTTCCTTTCCTTGTTTTAGGGCACACCAAAAGCATTGGTTTCATTTTATAGTTACTTGGCAGTCTTCTAACCAAGAAATTGCCATAGCAACAGAGTATTCTAAACGTTAATTTTTGGTGCTATTTGGCAACAGATAGTTTTAAAATTCAAAACACCTGCAGCTGGATCACGTTAGCCAGAACTAACAATAGTACATAATCTTTTGAGTGAATAATTTAAGTGAAAAAATGTTTCTGGAACTTCATTACAAATATTTCTATTATCTGGAATGTCAACTTGAGAGATCTAATGATTTTTAGATTCTAAGGAAAAGTCAGAAATTACCAATTATTTTTTCTTTTTTAGAGAAAGAATCACTACATTAGCATATATCTAAATATCTGGAAATACCCAGTCATAGACTTATTGTAGCGTCATATATTTGCATTGTAAATAGGGAGGCAACATCAGCAATAAAACATAAATGCCCCTGTATGGTGCATCATAGTTCAGTTCTTCAATTCCATGAGTTTTACAAAAACAAATTACCACACAAAAGAAAAATCCTGCATATCCTAACCTTAAAAAAACCAAAAGACCAGTTTCCTGAACGCATGGTCATATGAATGACAGCTAGCTCCAAAGCAAAAAAATAAAGTGACAATGTATAGAAGGAGATGGAGAAATGAGCTATGACAAACCAGGCTATGATCAACAAGCTATCCCCTCATTTAATACAAGGAAATAACAGCATAGAAATTGCTAAGAAGCACAAAGTTTAGTCAGCTAGTGTCTGTGCCATATGATGATAGTCTGAATCTTGCCTCTGCCATCTACATGCAAACAGGTACAAACCATGTGGACTGAACCATACTGCAGTGTGTCTAACAACATGTAAACAAGTTCATGAAACAAAGGCAATTTTTTCTGGATTAAAATACTTCACCCTGCTGCTCAACACAAGCATCATCATCTATGTAATCATTACATGTATGTCATCACTACATGAGTCACTGCACTGACGGCATCAAGTGCCATTCACTAGCTGGAGACACCCACATAGCAAAATATCCACAGACTCTCAGGCCTCTGGGCATTCACTCTGTCAGGTTCCCAAAAAGGGTTGCTCAAGATGACAGAATCATAGAATGTGTAAGGTTGGAAAAGACCTTTAAAGGTCATCTAGTTGAAGCCCCTTGCAGTAAGCAGGGACGTCTTCACTAGATCAGGCTGCTCACAGCTTCATCAAGACCTTGAATGTCTCCAAGGATGGGGCCTCCACCATCTCTCTGGGCAACCTCTTCCAGTGCCTCACTACCCCTATAGGAAAGAACTTCTAAACGAAACCTATTCTGCTCTAGTTCAAAACCATTGCTTTCTGTTGCTACAATGACTGGGAAAAAGCACAAAGCCCATTTGGGCATGTTTCCACCTTCCTCAGGGGAAAAGTAAAGCAAACATTCCTTGTGAGTTACTGTCAAACCTGCCCTCCACGGTCTGTCCATGTTGCTTTCTTTGTACTTTCTCATCTGAAGCACTGAAATATGAGATTCTTTTTTCAATATAGCACCATACTTCCTTCTGCACAGAGTTGTCATTTCTAGCATAATTTCTCCAAGTGGAAATCACAATGAGTACTCAGACTGCTGGCAAAGATCATTTTCATCTAAAGGTTTGAAAACGAGTTCCAAATATCTCAGATAGTTGTGAGGGAGTAAGGCTAGTCTAGAATTACTTGCTCATTGCCAAAGACTAAAACTTAATGGGTTTACTGCTTCAAAGTCAGTGTCTCACTATATGGACTCAGGTTCTGTGCAGTATTTGAGAAAGCATTTTAGCTCTTAAATCCAAACCAGGATCATGAGCTGGCTAGACAGAGTTCTAAACCCTAAATAAACAGTAGTTGTAAACGTCCAGATAAGAAATAAAACTGTGATATAGAGTCTTTTGGTTCATTTATTACATAAATTGGTGCATAGGTCACTACATGGAAATAAAAATTACATTCTAACCCTATATTTAATTGATTGGCTGGACGTAAGTTCGAACATCCCTGGCTAGCAGTCTGCTAAAAGTATTTCCATGGAATGTTGCAGGAGGATGTGATCAAGCCAGTCAACACAGCCCAGTTCATATCAATGGATTTCTATGTATACGATTTCTTAATTGAACCAGAGCTCTGACTACAAGCCATATGTGAATTTCACACTCCCTTAAGCTTTGATGTCACAGGAAGACAGAGCAAAAGCTACAATAGTGGCACAAGAGAGTAGTCAGCTTTTTTTTTCTTTTCAAAAGGTGAGCTTTTAAAAAATAGATGAAAAAAAAGAGCACTGATCCCATGGCAACAGTATGAATCTCTATTACATCTGCATAATTTGAAGCATAAAACTTTACCTTGTTTACATTACCCATAAACAATCTGGGATTTTTTTTTTGCATTAATTATAAAAATCACAAACATTATACAGACCTGTAAAACTGAACTTCTATCCCAAAAACAAAACTGTGGCAAAACTCCTTATGGCACCTTTCACTTAAAGACAGAAATGCGATAACAGTGTTTCTAGTATCAATTTGTTTGTGTGATTTGTGTTTGTGTGATTACATTGGCTTCCCTCCCCCTTTTAAAGACACACTGTCATATTGCTACTCCTTTCATTTCAAAGAAAATATGCAGCCTTCTGTTGAAGCTTCTGTGTTTAAAAAAAGACACAGATAAAAGATATTTACAAACCTATGCTCCTGTTTCATGCATATTTTAAAATATAAAACGGCTCAGGTTAACGTATAGTTTTTAAAGATTAACCACCATTTATCTAAAACTGAGTCTCAGTAACAATATGCTGAGCACTTACCACTCTTTCACTTCCCACAATTCACAAACCACAGTACTATCTTAGTCACCATAAAGTACCTATAACTCTTTCTTGTAACTGCCTGGTACAAAAATCAGCAAGCACTTGAAATGCAAGTTAAATTCAGTTTGTCAAAGCACCAAAACATCAAAGGACTAGTTTGTCTGACACAACCAAGAGGCACAAGACTCCCTGCTACATAAGCCAGAAAGAGGTCTATAAGGCACCAACACCCTTGCAACAGAACATAGAATTAAAGCGCCTTACTCAGGTATCACTGTATCTTGCAAGAAAAGCAGCAGCAGAACAAACAGTTGGCAGCTCAGTTGAAAGGAAAAACCAGTGCATCAGATAATTTTCCCTTATTCTACCTGTTTGATTTTCTCAGTCATGGGGTACCATTCACTTGAAAAAAGCATACTGTAGAAAAGTTTACACAACTAGATTGGTAAGAGAGTGAATAAACTTTGGCAAACTGTAAACACAGTGTTGTTTCCCTTACATTCCTCTCTACCTTCTTTCATTTAAATGCTATTTTACTTCCATATAGAACTTGGGTATTGAATATTCACAGAATCACTGAACAGTCATGGCAGGAAGGGACCTCTAAAGGTGATCAAGTCCCATCCTCTATGAGCAGGGATATCTTCAACGTGATCAAGTTGCTCAGAACCCTCTCCAGACTGACTATGAACGTCCCCTGGGATGAGGCATCTACTACCTCTCTTCTTTGGGCAACCTGTTCCAGTATTTCGCACATTCTTCATTAAAAATGTATTTATTTCCTATATCTAATCTAAGTCTACCTGTCTTCAACTTAGAGACATTTTCCCTTGCCCTATCACTCCATAACCTTGTAAACAGTACGTCCCCAGCCTTCCTGTAGGCCCTTTCAGGTACTGGAAGCTTACAATAAGATCTCTGCAGATCCTGCTCTTCTCCAGGCTGAACCAGCCCCTTTCAAAGGAGGGGTGCTCTAGCCCTCCGACTATCTTTATGGCCCTCCTCCAGACTCATGTCTTTCTTGTCCTGAGGACTCCAGAGCTGGATGCAGTACTCCATGTGGGATCCACAAGAGTGGAGTACAGGGGCAGAATTACCTCCCATTTATTAATTTCCTAAGTGCTTTAGACAACATCCATGGAAAGCAATTATATGCATGTAGAAGGGTGGAACGCCTTATCATGGACTCCAAAAGCAAGCAGAGATTTAGCACCTGCACTGACTCAAAGCTTAAGTCAGAAATTCTGAACGCTGACAGATTAGTTGATTCTTCTATTTGTTTGTTTTTTAACAGTTTATTTAGATTTGTTGTTTAAACATTTGCATAACTACTTTTATGTAACACTAATATTACGATAAATTTACATGCTTAAGAAAAACATATCATAGCCTACATTTAAAACATAGCATCTGTGTCATCTAAAAAGTACTTTCTCAACCTTGTTTCAAATTTAATTTTCAGAACTTATCTGCTACTTAGCATTTCAAAATGAATTTACTTAATGACCAATTCTGCAATGAGTTGGGGTTATGGGCCTCCTAAGTCACCAGACTATAACCTTGGAGTCCTTTGAGCCAATGCATTACAACTTTTCTCAGATATCCTGAGAGAACGGAACATTAAAACTTTGTATACTCTGGAATTAAACTTGCTAACCTGGTTTCTGAGGAAATTAAGTTTGTCATCACATTGTTTTCCTGTCAGTATCACTCCCCAGTAACTTTTGGGCTTACTAAACAGAAACAGTTTGACAAATCAGCACGGGCCAGAGCTTCTACAGAGTTTGTGAAAACTGGTAGCCAAGTTGGAGATAAGGACTAAATTTAGCATGCCTAGCGTGGAAGTAATACATAAACAGAATTCAAATCTTTTCCATTTTGGCTGCCAATTAGTACATCCATACTCATTTTCCAACACGTCTGGCTCTGAACCAGCCACAGAACACCAGTCACGTCTCTTGATCAGCCAAACAGGTGGGAAACACGAGTTGTAACTACAGTTACTGATTAGCACCCAAAGACACCAACTCCAAGGATAATATAACAACAACAACAACAATAATAATAGAGACAAAGGAATAACTGGCATGAAGTTTTAAGGATTGACTTAAAGCTCTAAGGAGCCAGGAATCACTGCTTCTGCAACCTGAATATACAGTATGTTTTATACTTACTGCATTCATTGGACCAATAATCTGTAATTTGGTCATTGACGCTTCAGGGGAAATCTGAATACTAATAGTTTGCTGAACCAGATTGGTGGAGGAGAACTTCTCCTGTGTGAGATACTTCACATAAAAATAGAGCTATTTATAGCTACTGCAGTTACATTCAGCTTACACTAGTCTTAGATGATAAAAAGCCAGAAAAAGAATGAGAAGCCCATGCAACATTACAGCAGTAATAACATTTTGAAAGTACTTGTATTTTAATATTTCTGGGAAGTGCATAATTTTTTTTTGTGAATCTGTCATTTAACACCATTCATTTTGTATGAAGCTTTATTCACTTTAAAATTTATATTTCAATGTCTCTATGTAGTTGTTATTATGCAGGCATAAAGGAATCATAAGGGGAAAATAGTTTAAAGTTCATGAAACAAATAAAGCAAAACTGAGCATTGGCTGAGGAGTGATCAGGTTGGATAAATAGCTACTAAGTCATTTCTCCAGTTCTCTAAAAATCTGAAGGTTAAAAGAAGAACTGGGTATGTTTTTTTAGATTTTCTATAAAGTATATATTTAAGCTAGTTTTGTGAACACTGAAAAGTTACTTCAAACACCCTGCAGCATTATTGGCCTGCCAGACTCTGAAGCAGTATGTTGTATTCCACAGAAAAACCTGTTGCTCTCCCATTATGGTGATCTTTGCTATCATGTCTCCACAACTGTTGGGGGTTTTTGTGGTTTGTTGTTGTTGTTGTCGTTATGTTTTTGTTTTGGTTTGTTTCTTTTTTTTTTTGGGGGGGGGAAATTTTCCTCTCAGAAAGCAGTTACACATTAGGAAAAAAAACCCAAACCACCACCAACAACAAAAAAAAAACCCAACCAAAAAACCTAACCCCAAAAACAACCCAAGAAAAATACCCACAAATCAAAAACCCAACAACAAAAAAAATCCAACATTAAAAAGTCAGCTACTTTACCAGCACTACCTTATAATCTACTTTTCAGTCTTTCTGGAAGGACAGCAAGAATTCTTTCAGGTGGGAATGAAGAATTACCTTGCTACACTAGTTTGTGTTCTTTATTCCCTGAGAACAGTTAAAAAAAAATTGATTACATGATGGTAATTTTTCATCAACACAAACACATGGGAAAGTGTTTGCAAAAACAAGAAAAACAGAGAAAAAGCTAATAATCTGCATTCTTCCTGGAAGTTTCTCTATGACATAAAAAAGAAGCCAAGGAAAAGTGTAAAAAGCAGAAGTAATAAAGATTTTTAAATCTGTACCTTCAAGCAACTGGTTCTCCATCTGGCAGTTGCCAAGACACAAGAACTGCAGTAGGTTGTATAACTACTCCAGGATTAAATACTAAAAATTTAGAACAGTGGCCTAAGGTTCATTACTGCAAAACCTTCCTTGTGACAGAACAAGTCCTCTCACATTATCCATCTATTTCAGGTGCTGCACGTTTATTGACAAGCCATTTAGAACACCATTCTCACACCGAGTGCTGATTCTGTTGGGGATTTCCCTCCTTCTAAAGCTTCACACTTCAAATACCAAGGTTTTCCATATTAAACATACATTTCCCCTCCTTATGAGTTCTCATTCCCCGTCCTATTTCCTTGTGTCCAGCACACCTCATTAATCACCTATCATTTTTGACTGCTGCAATATTTAAAGAATTACCACCTATCTCTCTTTCCTTCCTTTCATCCTTGTTATTTTTGAACTTCAACATAAGCAAGTAATCACCTTAGCTGCCCTTTTGCTTTTTATCATCTGAAATTCCTATTTCATCAGGCAACTAAGTGTAAGTTATGCTTTCCGGCTTCTATGGTACTCATTTCCTTTGCAGCAGTCCCCCAGTGCTTTTTGCCTCTGGAAGAAATCCTTTATTCATTCCTTTGAACCAGCTGCTATTCAAAACAATTCTTACCAGCCTCTCATGCAACCAGTCTCTATTCACTCATCTCTTCCTACATTAGCATATTTGTACATGACCTCAGACTTATTCTAATGTACTCTCAACAAACAGCAAAGAGAAATCATAGGTTAGCGAAGACCTTGAAGATCATAGAGTCAGACTGCAAACCTAACACTGTCAAGTTCACCGCTAAACCATGTCCACATCTGCATGCCTTTTAAATCTCTTCAGGGATGGTGACTGAACCACTTCCCTGGACAGCCTGTTCCAATGTTCTACAAACCTTTGGTGAAGGAATTTTTCCTAATATTCATTCTAAACTTTCTCTGGCACAACTTGAAGCCATTTACCATTGCTCTATCATTTGCTACTTGGGAGAAGAGACTGACACTCACCTCAGTACCACCTCCTTTCAGATAGCAGTGGAGGGCAAAAATTTCTTTGGACGTACTGTAACACCTCAGCAACTTTTTTTGTAGTGAGAGGCCCAAAACTGAACACAGGACTCAAGCAGCAGCCTTATTAGTGATGAGTACAGGGGTCAATCACTACCCTAGTCCTGCTGGCCACACTGCTTCTGAGACAAGCCACCAGGATGCTGTTGACCTTCCTGGTCACCTGGGCACACTGCTGGCTCATGTTCTGCCCACCGTTGACCAACATCCCCAGGTCCTTTTCTGCCAGGTAGCTTTCCAGCTGCTCTTTCCAAGCCTGTAGCACTGCATGGGGGTCCTGTAACACCAGTGCAGGTTCCAGCATAGAGTCTTGTTAAATTTCATATAGTTGGCCTCAGTAAATTGATCCACCGTGAGCAGATCCCTCTGCAGAACCCTTCTACCCTGAAGCAAAATAACATAATACTTGGCGTTGACCGTAATCTTATTGAAGGTGCAATCAATCCTCTCACACTGATCACTGAAGACATTAAACCGAACCAACCCTGGTACTTGAGCCCTGGGGAAGACCACTTGTGACCAGTCAACAACTGGATTTAACTCCAGTCACCACAATACTTTGGGCACAGCCAACCAGCCAGCTCTTTACCCAGTCAAGAGTAAAGCTCATCCAGCCATGAGCAGCCAGTTTCTCCAGGAGAATGCTGTAGGAAATGGTGTCAAAGGCTTTATTCAACTCCAGACATACAGCCTTTTCCTCATCCATAAGAAGGTTACCTTACCATAGGAGGTCAGGCTAGTCAGGCAGGACCTGCCTTTCATAAACCCAGGCTGACTGGGCCTGATCACCTGCTTGTCCTGTATGTGCCACGTGATAGCACTCAAGATGAATCTGCTCTCCATAATCTTCCCTGGCACTCAGGTCAGATAAACAGCTGGCAGTTCACCAGATCCTCCTTCAGGTCCTTCCTGCAGGTGGGCATCACATTGGCTAGCTTCAGCCAACTGGGACCTTCTGATTAGCCAGAACAACTGATAAACCAAGGAAAGTGGCTTGGTGAGCACTTAGTTCTACCAGATCCTTCAGCACCCTGTATGGGTCCCAAGAGTATAGCTGACTCTGAAAACAATAAAGCTAGCCTGTTACCACAGTAAGAAGTCTCAAGATGCCATCTACCTGACACATTATAATGGCTTTAAAAGATTTAATGGAAAATGTTCCCCCAATAGAGATACAGATATCCATGCTCAGCATTTACTGGTAGCTCTAGGTAAGCAATATACTGTATGTACTGCTTATACAGAAAACTGTATTTCTGTTTGCCTTGCTCCACTGTTAGATTTTAGTGAATGTTTTATTTTTTAAAAAAGGGGTGGGCTTTCCTGTGAACACATTTCAATATTTTTAGTTGAAAAAGTACTAAGAGTTATACCCTGAGGACTAAGTTTTGTTTTCCATCGGTCAGGGTTTTTTTGCTGGCTAGCTTTCATTCTGTACTGAAATTATCAGGGTCAGAAGAACTCCTGAATTGCGTAAGAAAAAAAGACAGAATTAAGAAAGGAGTAAATACATTTTTATTAGCTGCTTTAAAGCATGTTTGAAGATTTTTATTTGAAACTTACTGGCTGATTCTCATTACTATAGTAATTTGGAAACGGAATACGCCAAGTCCTGAAATGGCATTCTTTTTCTAAAATAGCTTACAAAAAGCTATTCCCAAATTCACAGCTTCCATTTACACCTAACCTTAACACATTATCTTTCTCTTAAAAGACAAGCACTAACTCCAATATCTGACTCATTAAAAACAGGAAAGAAGAAGTCCCTCACATTTTACTCCTCCATCTGAGCTCCTGCTCCTAGGCAGGGCAACAAATTTCTGAGACTGACCTCTTTTATACTGCATCTATTTAAAAGATCTTGCAGTCTAACTTACTGTCATACTAAGCTGCCATACAACAGTATATTGTGAATTAGAGCTGCAATCTTAACTTTGATGTCAGATCTTAGTATCATACTTACTCATGAGTTAAATGGAAGTTCTCCAAAACCCATCACACAAGTATGTTGCTGAACCTCATTTTGACCTGTTTGCTTAACAAAATAAAATCACAGAACAGAAACACATGAGTGAGGTAACTAAAGAAAATATTAGAGCAAAACCGAACAGAATATTTATAGTAAAAAAAAAAAAGTTAATAGTTTTACATTCCGGTTTTGAAATTATATATATACACACACATTCTGGAACAGGCTGCCCAGAGGTTGTGGAGTCTCCTTCTCTGGAGACACTCAAGACCAATCTGGACACGTTCCTATGTGACCTACTCTAGATGATCCTGGTCGGGCAGGAGGGTTGGACTGGATAATCTTTGAGGTCTCTTCCAGCTCNTCTCTTCCAGCTCCTAATATTCTGTGATTCTCTTCATTTGGTATTCAATGCCATATGAATAAACAGGTATAATTGTGACTCATCTTTGCAATGGAAATAATGTAATGTTGATTTTGGGTTTCTTATATAAAATCAGCACAAGAATTTTAAATTCATTTCTCTTCTATTATATAATGGACATTAAAAAAAAGCCACCACTGAATTTAGTAGCTGCTGGTTTTGTGTTGAAAACCCTACCTAAAAAAATCTTTTCTCTTAATGTTTTTCAGTACTGACCTCCACCGCATTAAGCAAAATTGAAGAAATTTTATCACTGCTATACAATTTGTAAATCTGCAATGAATTTACACTAGGTACTATTCTTCTTCCAGGACCTCCCCTTTCTCAAGCCCCCAGATTCCATGAGGAAAAAATCCAACAGCACCCCTTCCCTTCTACAGCCATTTTAGGCTTCCTTCTTCATTTGACAGTAAGCTTCAGGCCCAGCAATGCTGAAGTTGTGGAAAGAAGTCTGCAATGAAAGCAGTAAGCAATTAAGAGTATTTACTATAACAGAACCATTTTTAAAACCCTATTTTATGCATGCATATATACCAATAAATTACATCTGATAGAAGACTATACTATATACTGCAAGTATCTCATAGTTCCTTTAAAATAACTTAGAAAATTTCCCATGACTGTGTTTGCATGTTTTCTTCATTATATTGTACACTACCACACCAAGAAACCACAGATGTTTTGTTTTATGAGAGTATCTTACTAGTCTACGTGGCCTACCACACACACATTATATAAACCATTTGAGCTAAGGAAAAATTCTCATTTCTGTCCTGAAGTACAGTAGTTTGATAACAGCTGTCTACACTATTGCCAGAAGCAAAAAACTTCATAATTTGCCATGTTTAATTGTTTCAGGAATCTACTGAAACAGAATCTGTGTGAATAACAGATCAGAATTTGCTGTTACTATTAGTACAACTGATGATGTGGCAACTCTAGAAACTTTAGAAACAGCTGCTGGAACAGTTCCTAGGGAAAAAAAAAAGCCACAATTCCTCAGAATTTTATCTCGCAGAGTGTAAGTTTGGAAATTTCATAAGCTTTCAAAAGACCTTTTCCTTAGGACATTTACATGGTCTGTAAAAGAATGTCAGCAATTTAACACTTGAACTGTTTTAAGAGAGTTCAAGCCCAATCTAGCAAAATTTTCTTCTCCTTAGAAATTGTTGTCCATAGAATTATTTATTAGTAACATAACCAATGCAAGAATCTTTACATGTATTTCCACAGAGCTAAAATGACTGCTGCCAAGTATTCCAGCATTTAAAGAAAAAGTCCTATTTGCTTTTTAGCTTAGCACAGATTTCTACTTTATGGAAAAAAGTCCTATTTGCCATGGACTCTTTCTACAGAAATGCTCCCACTGGTGAAATACACGGCCAGGCAGGCACCCTTCACCCTGTAAAATCTCCCTCCTATGCAGACAGTAGCCCAGCGTTAGGTTGTTAGTATTCGTGATGAGCGCACTCTGCTGGTCATTGAGACCCCGAGATTCGTCCCATCTCCGACTGAGCTGCTGTACAGGGTCCCTTTCTCAACTACTGGAAAGTTTTCTAACAGCTAAGCCATTAAACAAACAATGCAGCATTTTCCGAATCAGACAGGGGCATATCTTGAAAGCAGGCACAATATTTTTAATTCTGAGCAGGAAGACATTTTGTAGTTCAGCCCAATACCAGGTAAGAATATCTATCTCACTTTATGCCCCACCTCTCCGTCAGACACAAGACTACCAGACTGCCCCACAGACTCCCAGGTTCACCTAGGACTCCAGCACCTGTTCCCAGCTGTTCAGTATTTCAGTCTGTGTAACCACTGTAATGCCTACAGCACTCAGCCACTATTATAGATGTTTCCACATAGGATTCTTTTTTACCACTACAAAGGTCCAGGTATGCACTTTAAAACATCACAACGTAAGTTAGGGTAACACTAGTCATTTGGATATAATACACCAAAAACGGAACACTCACATCAACTTGTTCATGATGGTGAAAAGCAGTTTTAAAGAAAACTGAACAAAGAAGGCCTAACAGTAAATTTCTGATTACTGTGGGAAATTACAAATTACATTTTGCAAATTATATTTTGCAAAATTACATTTTGCTCTTCTTATTACTGGATTGCAACTTGTTGTAAGAGTTCTTTTGCAACAGGTAAGAGAGCACAGTTGTTTCCCCCTCTCCACACCAGCCCCAATATACTTTTCATCACATTTTCAAAAAATGTGATGAAGAGTATATTGGGGCTGGTGAGGAGAAACTTATTTAACAATGACATTATAAGATTCTTCCAAGTTTTTCTGTAACTACTCTCCAATTAACTCATTACGTAAAATTATCAAGATCTGACAAATACAAGGGGTCCATTGCTTTCCTTTTCAAAACCTATAGTTCTCCTGCCCTTGCAGGCTTGACCACTCATTAATTTCTCCAACATAAAACCTTCCACACAATACAATAGCACATCATATAATCATCCTGACTGTTTTAGGGTTTGCTGGCTGAACACTCTCCCCAAATGTTATTTCACAAAAATGCCACTGCCCAGAGATAAACAGTTAAGATGATGAACAGCACAGTTTTACCAGCCCCCTAAGCCAACCGAAGAGCTTGCTGTGGTGGAAGGAGAACAACTTGTTGCCATCCCTTCTCCACTCCCCTGTCATTTATCCCAGGTCTTGTGCTTTGGCTGCTCACTCCCTGAAAGACTTGCTACTTCAAAACAGTAGCTGAAAACTATCCTAGCAAAAAAAATTATTCTGCTTAGAGTAGGCAGACAGGACTGTGTGGCTGGAATGGACACAGAGCAAGAAGAGCAAGCTGGTCCAGCATCAGAAGCAGTGAATCCAGCTGCATGTGAGAATCACACTCCCCTGGGGACATATGGTATGCCTCTGAGACACTACACACTGATCAGGAAAGCAAGTGTTCACAAAATGCCTCCTATGAAAGTCCTTTCAATGTTAGAAACCAGTTTCTGTAATAAAATAAAATCTAGAATTACGTCTCACATCATCTTAAGTCAATGAAAACACAGAACAGTATATTGCATACGAGTGATGTGGCAGTCATAACGCTGAAGAAGGCTGAAAATAAGGAAGATCTTCAGTAACTGCAAATAAATCCCATGGAGAAGTCTTAAACTCACTGTGCATGAAAAGTTTCTTGGCAAAAATGGTGATCATTCAATGACAAATAAAAATTTAACTTCATTTCAAATCAATTTCAAATTGATATTTATACAAGCATGCTAGATGTACTGTACCAATAGCAAATGTACAATGCACTGAGGACTAGCATGGGTAAGTAACTTTTTTCCACATTTAATGCGCCTTACAAAAATAATGATGCAGTTCCTGGCTATACAGGTCAATTGAACTTCAGGAGGAGCGCATCACCTTCTCACATTCTCCCCTCTCCACTCATTAATAATTCCACCTGATACCCTAGTCAGACCACACATATTTCATTGCTATACAGAAACTTTGGTCACCCAAAGTGACTTACTTTTAAAAGCAGTACTTGGTCTTTCAGCATTGTCTGCGTGATGACATGTATAAATGCAACTTCAGTTAAGTGTTTTTCTCTTTACATTTGTTAACTGTGCCTGACCACCTTATGGCAAACATGACACCTACGCATACTACAGCAACCTAGCTTTTATACAAGTGTCTCCAAACATATATTTGCTGCTGGTTGCCCTGTGGATAAAAGATTTAAGTTTTACAGAGTTACAGATGTAACTCAGACTGCAACTTCAGACACCGTATGTCAGTCTGACTTCAGAGATTAAAAATAATTTCCCACGGCTCTTTGTCCATTTTTTTTTTTCATAACCAGCCACATTATCCATATTTGACTTTGCTGTACACCAGTCTAAATTCCTAGCCACACGTCCAGATTGCTTTGTGATCATGTCATTCATCTAAAGTGCAATCCAGGTAACTCAAGAGGTCAGCATGGCAGTTCTAAATGTAAAGAATAAATCAAAAGGTTTCAGTATTGAGTATCACAACACTGTCTTGAACGGAATTCACCACCCTGAGCTTCATCACAAAACTCCCTACATAACACTTTTTAAATCTGCACTTTGTTCAGCAGACTGAAAAAACGTGTGCACACACATTACTCTGAAGATACATTTTTATCTTGACTCTACCTTTTTAGGATTAAAAAAGACCCCAATGAACAGTCGTGGCTGACAAGCATATGTAGACACTAGCTTTTATTACCTAAAATGAAAGCTTTGTAAATAAAACTCAACTTCTCTAATTCAGTATGAGGTCTGTAACATTTTTAAAGAGAGAAATTATTTTGGATACATCAAATTGATTAATAACTACCAATTTAAAAGAAACATTTACATAATACCAAAGTTTCCATACTCAAGAAAGTTTGGCTAATTCAATCCATATGTCCCATGGACAGAAACAACTCTCAACTCTAAGAAGATCTAAGTTTGCTTTACATTACATGATGCCTTACTAATATTGGCCTTCAGCCACCACAGGCCTCAAATTAGAACACTTACTTTCAAAATGATTCATACAGACATCATTTGCATTAGCTTCGTGGACTTTCTGCAGCTTAATTCCTTGAGGCAGTTGTAAGCAGAATTTAATTACAATCAGAAAAATGTATTTGCTGTAATCACATGATATTGGTAACAGAGTATGACTGTATAAACAAAATGACATCATTTAAGAGGCATGTGGTTTGAAAAAAACACATCTGGTTTGTTATCCATACAAAACTTTCAGTTTCATATTACTGTAAATTGCCAATCAACAATGATATTTATTCAAAGCAAACATCAGCAATCTCCCTTTAAACATGCCCTTGTCTATGGCAGTTGATGATTATGTGCTGCCATCTAGCAAACATCTCCATAAAGGTTTAACTCTGGAAACTATTCTCTGACAAGACAGAAAATTTTAATTTTTTTTTTTTAATAGGAAACACATAGGAGACAGCAACTGGATTTATAAAGATTCCTTCAGCCTCCATGCCTGTAAAATTAAACATGAAAACACAATTAAATCGTAATACAGAAACTCTTCAAAAAGCATGATCGTATGCAACCATAACAATTTCATAACTGAACTTTTCTATTCTACAAATTATGTTTCCCCTTGCATAAAAGAATGTAACAGATAGAAAACAGTATGAAACATTGCATTTTCTTCTTTCTTTTTTTTTTCCCCTAAAAAGTTCTAGTCTTCACTGCTTCACTTAAACTTTCTGCAATCTGCACTTTCTTCCTTCCACAACTCTTCCTTCGGAACAAAAATTAAAATGCAATAATCCCATAAATGATGGAATCATCTAACATTCCAATCTCTAGGAATAGGATTTTTGAGTTAAGCCCAAACACCTTCAACCTTGATTTTTCAGTTATGCAGTCACACTGAAACTGTACCAATGCTATTTACCAACAGCAAGCTGGTGGCTTCTTAAAATTACTGGATTTTCTCAACTGTGGATTCTGCCCAGATGTTGCTCTCTGCTCTTTTTACCTGGTATATATGTAATTAGAGAAAAAGGAGCATTTATACACTTTTGGCTCAATAACCATTTGTTAACATGGAAATAATGTGAGTTTCTGAAGCCATTACACTGATATAAACAACTTGAGATGAAAAAAATGAGGAATATAACCTCTAGGCTAATTATTCTGTGAACAGTTGAATAATTACATATGATTTGTTGCTCTTACTTCATTCACCTCTTCACATAACTCCCTCTTGTTTTTACCCTGGATCCTTACTGTTCTACAGTAAGTTCAGATCTTATTCATACAGTCACCTAAACAGTATGACATTTTCATTCTTTGTTCCCTATTAGAACATTTGGGAGCTTGATGCTTCACGGAGGCACTATTCTTCTACCATGCGATATTTAAAACAATAAAAAATGCTCTGAACTTCTGAGGTCTCCACTTCTTTCCAAATTCTCTGAAATTAGCCAGTGAATTCAAAAGCTGTCAGAAAGCAGACATACATTACAATCCTTTGCCTTGTTTTCTTGGAAGATTAGATTTTTTAAATTAATAATAACTTTTATATTAGTAACTTCTACGTTTCTTTGGTGGTAAATTAAATCATCACCCAATAAAATGCCCTTTCATTTGAAAACAAACATACATGTAATTTTAATATTGGAACCAAAAGCTTGATTTTTACCTGTACTAACAAAACTTTCCATTAGGATTATCAGGGTGTTTTATTTCACCAGTATAGCAATATCAGAACAACTCCTTCCACTGAATTACATGAAACTGAAGCTACCTGCTCAAGCGGTAAGCAATTACCCTTCCCATTCAGAAATAAGCTAAATAAGTGTAACTTATCTGTGTAAAGCAGATATTGTACAACTGTGTGGAACCAGAAGGTGGACTTGATGATCTTTACGTGTCCCTTCCAACTCTATGATTTTACCTAGGACGATGCAAATTATAGGAAAGTTGTAGGCACTCCAGAACAAAGAAGGTTTTGGACGCTGTTAACTATTTTTTTCATCAGTAGCTAGTATCAAACACGTAACAGGAAGTAATGAAAATAAAGATCAATTAACATTAAGAAAAGTGCCAATTTATGTCACTGAGAAACACTGTTCTTAGACTATAACATGACTGGTTAAAAGAAATTTTGAAACCTATCATCCTATAATCTTTAAAGACTCTATCACTTAGCAGTCCATTAGAGTTTATATTGTTTAATAACAGAAGTCTGTTTTTGCCATAATTAAAATCTACAATACATGACTATGATACAACTGAATCTACAAGGCCTTACACAACTTCTCTAAGTCCAGCTAAGACAAGAGTCAGCTATATAAAGGTTACAAATCTCTTTCTGCAACAAATACCACTGTGTCTAGTTGATAGAGCCTAGCATTGGTTGATTGAGGAATTCCAAAGGCAGAGTATAAACCAGCTTTGTAATTACAGTAAATTATTTAAATGGTAAAATACACAAGAAAATATCCAACAGTTTACTTAAAACTGACTTTCTAAAACAGTTACTTTATTGACGCTCAAAATCCACCATTTCACCCTTATTAGAGGAAAATAAATATTTCTCACTACTAAAATGTGTTCTTACAAGAGCATCTCAGTAGCCTCAATAAATACAGAGGACATCCAAGTACTGGTAAAAACCCCACCTATTTCAGACTTTATGAGTTGTCACCATAGTAATTCATACAGCTTTGATGTTTACGAAAAACATTTTTTAAATTCACACTAGTCTCCATACTACTCTTAGCCAGCATGACCTTCTGTCCCTCTTGATGAAATGACATCCACCATTTCAGTCCCTGTACTACTTTACATTTTGGAAGGATCAATTATTAGAGTGCCTACTTTTTCAGTCCAAGCTCTGATGAGGCCTCCCTCCTCTAGAAAATATAGGAAGTTAGTTTCAGTTTCCTCCCAGGATAGGGAGATATTCGAACTATAACAAGGAACAATATCCTTAGTGTCTTTACTTATATTTTCTAATCTTATTGTACAGACACACACTGCATTCTATCTTTTCTGAAGAACTGCCTAGTCACGCTTCAGTAAAATAATGTTTCTTTGTTCATTCCTTGTTATACAAGTAGCTCTTCACTGAAAGACTACAAATCACCACCTCAGCCTGATCAATCAAAAAAATCCCTGCTTCGATAATGAGTGAAATATTCTTTGCTATCTTTGATGATTCACTGGCGCATTTCAGTGTGAAATCACTCACGTTTCACATTACGTTTGTAAATATGGTGGACCAAAAACCTACCATGCATTGCTGAATAAACAGTTTTATATATTATCGAGCTACATTTTTTCTGACAGTCTTTCACTCAATTCCTCACTTGCAAATCCACACGTCCCAGAGCTCAAGAAGTCATACAGTTATGCCTAAAACATAAAACTTACTTTAAATACCAGTGTAATCTGAAAATCTTTGTACAATCTGCCATTTAGGTTCTGCTGATGACAAATAACCTGAACCACATTGTGTATTATCTAGCAGTGCACAATGCCACCTGCAGAAGCTAGTACAACACATGCTTAGCACATCAGTCCACTACTTCTTACGTGCTGCAGCAACAGTTGGAGCTGGTTTAGTTGTCACACTTGCCGTATGCAATGAACTGCAAACACACAGTCAAAACCCATCACAAGTGAAGCACATATAACTAACTTAATTCACGCTGTGGGACAGGAATAAATTCTGAAGGAATTACAAAACACCAAGCCTGTTACAGAACAGGAAAAAGTCAGCTCTAGCCTATTAGTTTATTATTCGTAGACGCCCCCGCTCCGACGCCCCCAAGAAAACAGGGCAACATCATGTCTCTGCTAGCCAGGAGCCAGGCAGCGACTGTGGTACGTCAGCTGAGCTTCAGCGCTAACACAGCAAGGCACGGCACGACAGTGACGCGATACTCGATGACGGGACGTTTGAGCCCAAGCACACGTGTCAGAATCTGCACAAGACCCCACTAAGGCGACCTGTCTCGGCAGGGCGGATCTCTTCCCATCATCACTCAGCCCTTACGCTGACAGCCACCACGGTTCGCGGCGACTCCAGCCTCAAGCCAAACGGCAATAGCCGTGGCCACGCCGACCCCAGGGAGAGCC
>VXBZ01002184.1:87278-132990 GCA_013399135.1 Heliornis fulica | reverse complement strand
AATGGCTTTGGTCTGGTTTGTGGGGATCTTTTCCTCCTTCCTTGTAGCTTGCTCTCGCTTGGCAAAACACACATTGAACTTCTGAAGTTCCTTCCCCGAGCGAGAGGTGACACCAGAAGCGGTGTGTGTTGTGCCTCCTTGCGAGGGTGTGTGTATGGATAAGCCAGTTCATGTTGCCCCCCTGGAAGATCTGGATTAAGTCTTCTGGAAGCTGCTCCACTCGATGCCGGCGCTGCTGCTTTAATGGAAAGAGACAGGGTTTCTGCTTCTTGAGACTGCTGTGTGAATTAATAATAAATAAGGCCCAGTCCAGGCTTTCAAAGCAACAGGTGGATGTTTGGAGATCTTGGGGCTGAAGGAGCCACACTGCTACTCTGAGTCGTTGGCATTGATCTGTACAGAGCTGCTTCTGTGGGTGAATAAACCATTGCCAAATAGTGAGAAAACAACACTGGTTAAACTTCAGTTACAGGTTAACTTGCATCTGGCATATAACACAATCAATCAGAAGCAGCTCTTTAAAAAAAACCCAAACAACTGGGTTTAATCCTTTTTTTTTTTAAATTCTGTACTGCCTGTGCTTTAGAAGACCTGAGTTGTGAGGATAATGTAAATCTGAAAATCCTTTTCTTGGACATGAGAAGGCTGAAAATATTTTTAGGTTGTACGGATGATGTTTGATCTGAAATTAGTTTTGCAGTGATGTATAGAAAATGTCAACTCAGTCATTAATGTGGCTTATTTTTATGCAAGTCAGTCAATAACATTGTTGTGAGTTAAGTAACTTACGCGTGGTTGTAGCCTTTCTGAGCTGGAGGATATTTGAATAACAGACAGAAGCCACTGGTTTTAGTTCTGAAGGATGAATGCCACATCAAATTGTGGGCTTTTTTTACTTTTAGCATGCACCAGTCTTCTCTCCTAGCTGAGAACATTTTCTGGAAAAAAAATGAAGTTTCAGCTTATCGAGCAACTTGGTGGATTATAATTAATTTTTCTTTTTTTTTTTTAACTGTGTTAAAGAAATCTGCTTGCTGAGCCACATCTGTTTTTACAAGCAGGGAACCTGGGTGATTGAACAAAAATTGCTGTATTTAATAAAAAACAAGTTCCTTTAGGAGAGGTTTAGCTGTAGGACCATTAGGCAGAGCTGTACTCTTGGCTTTGCTGGAGACCTGCGTGCTGACTTACCTGTTTTGAGATAGCTGTAGCTAGCATGGCTGTTGGGTTTACATCTGGGAGGTTTGAGCAGATTTAAATCAAGAGAGAGGACCTCTCCTGTTATAACCTAGTACTCTCCTGTTATAACCTAGTACTCTCCTGTTATAACCTAGTACCTGCATTGTCTTTGCTGTGATTAGAAACCATTTATGTTTGGCACTACTGAAAATAGCTTTGTAAATAGCACTTAGTCTGAACGTGCCTGTGAGCGTTGCTTTGTGTGTGAGAAGTGAAGGGTGGTGGAATCTTTTGTGTTTAAAGACATCGTTGCTTACTTGTACACCAAAGAGGTGTCTGTATAAGCAGTGTGTTGGGATGATTTTATTCATGTGTGTCTAAAAGCTCAGGATCCTGTGATGGTTATCAGAAATGATTTTCTGGCTTATCCTGAATGGTGCCAGTCCTATCCTGGTGCGAACTGTAATGATGTAAAATGGCAAATAAAGTGTCCTGCTTAGAAGTATAGAAAAAACCTGCAAGCAAATAAGTTAGATGGCAGGTTAAAATGACTTTGTGTCCTATGGATCTCAAACACACTAATATCCCATCATATCTCAGTTTCTTCAAAAGCCTGTGCAAATTTCCTTAGGTTTCCATGGGAGCTTTCACCACTGCTGGCGATGTAGGAGCCAAAGACACCTATGACCTAGTCTGGTGCTGCTTGGAGCAGTTCTAGGTAAAGTAAGGTAAAACTTCCAAAGTCCATGGTCTCTGGGTATCCCATGGTCATTGGGGTAGTGCAACAGTGGTGGAATGACCAAAACAATGAAGTCATATTGTGAGTGTGTGCGCTCAAACGGTCAGCTTGGGATTTTCTGGGTCAGGGAGTAACATGATCCATGGGCCAAGGACCTTCATGGAGCATGTGTCCCTTTTTTACTGATGAGCTTCTCTGAAACCTTTGTTTGCCGCTGCGGTTGCTGCTCCCTGGGGAAGTTCCAAAGGGTTGAGCATCTCCAAGGCTTACACGCGTCTTGCTCATACTGTTATATCACCCTGAAGTGTTTGTGAAAACTGCAGTCTCATTGTGCTGGGTTTCAGTGATGTTCCTGTTTCAGGTAGCTTCCAGGTGAAGGATGTAGATGGATTTGGAAAGACTGTGGAGAAATGGGCTAAAGGTGAAACTCCTATCAAAAAAATCTGCATGTTTTGTTCTGGCTTCATTGGTATTGGCTTTTTCAGCAGAGGTGTTAAAAGCTGTCTGGCTTCTGGTGCAAGTGTGGAACTGAGAAAAGACTGGGAAGGAAAAGGCATTAGTTTAAACTTTATGCATCACTTCATGGATGGAGCAGGAAGGAGGGAAGATCTTGTGTGAAGTCAGGTGGATGGCAAAGCCAGTTTCTTTAACAGAAAAGTGGGAGTTGGTGTAACAGGAGAAGACAACAGTCTCCAAGCATCTCACTTGGCGAGGTGTGGAGTGCTCTGGAGTGTCATGATGTGTTCCTCCTTGGCAGGGCTGGCCTGGGAAGGCACTGGACTGGTGGTTGTTGCAGCTCTTGAGGAAGGGTATAGGTGGGAGCCCTCCCAGGTGGTGGGGGTTGGGGAGCAAAGTGCTGTGTAGGAAGCAGTGGGGAGGAGTGAAGATGATGAAGAAGCAGGTGATGTCTGTGAGGTGAGGAAAAGCTGGAGGGAACTTGTAGGTGACAAGTTTGATTCCAGTAGGAAAAGTGGTGCTTAGCAGTGTTGAAGAGGAAAGAGGGGATGCAGATGAGTGTCCTGAACGCTGCTTTCCGTTTGCTGTAGTCAGCACAGTTTAGGGAAGTCACATCCCCAAACCCTGCCCGGTCAGTCGCGGGTGACCGCAAGGCTTTGGGTCTTCTTGCAGACATGCATGGGTCATTTAGGGAACACATAAAAGAACATGGTGATGTCAAATAGGAAAAAAAATACCATGTTGCCTTCAGAGCAGCGTTCTCCTAGGGTTGGGATAAAGGCATGGGTTAAAGTGTGTCAGAAATGTCAGTGTGTTTTGCTTCCCTCTCATGACTAATGTCACATCGATCGATGCAGCGAAGTTAACTGATCAATAGCAACACTAATATTGGTGACCTGGACAGTTTTATGTCCTGTCTTTGAAAGAATGAGTATCTGTGAAGGGGTCTCTGTATCAGACACTGTAAATACTGTGTAGGCAGTCTGAAGTTTTATGTCTGTTCCTTAGGAAGGCTGTGGGTGCAGGGTAAAAGCGCTGGGGCAAGAAGGCAGAAGCGGCTGGCTGGCATCGAGCTGGTTTCACACAGTGGGGAAACACAGCGGGAAGCAGCAGTTTAGTAGCTCAAGATTTACTTTGCCTGGTAATCTGGGAGTATCTGGAAACATACATTTCTTCTTGTAAGGATTTTCTCTGCTCTGGGTCTTCTGGGAGTGGGTTGCCTGGCTGTGGTTGGAGCACTGGGCTGGAACTCGACGCTGAGCTTCGCCGCAGGTTTCCTGTGCGATGCTGAGCGAGGCACTTAATCTGTCTCTGCCTCGCTTCCCCGTTTGTGTTACAAAGTAGTGGTGTTTTCACAAAGGTGAAGCTGTGGCTGTCTGGAGGCCCTTGGATAGGGACACCAAAGAGGTTATGGGGACAAAAAAAACCCTTGCTTTCCTGGGGGGAAGTGCAGAGAGCAGCCTCTGCAGCCGGCCAGCTGGCATCTTTGGGCTGCCGGAGTGGGAATCCAAAGAGCAGCCTTTTCCTCTGGGCAGGCGATGGGTAGTGAGTGCCCCCTTTTTTTTTTTGTTTGTTTTTTTGTTTCTCCCAGTAAGTCAAAGCTGTGCCAACACCATTGTCCCGGTGGAAGTAAATCAAATCTCCAAAAGGAGTTTGTTTGAATATTCCCCTCAGGAAGGGAAAGTAGAAACAATAACGACTTTATTTGTAACTTGAAACTTTCTTTTCTCAAATCGGATGTCTTCATATAAAGAAACACAGTTTGGGATGTGGCTCAGCAGTTACTTAATGATTTCTTCTTTATTTTTAATTCCATACTACCCACCGGTTTAACAGTTCTACTTGTCCATTTCCTTGACTGTCTTTATCACAATTCTACAATTTTGTAGTATCAAACATTCTCTTTGTTCCAAAATTAAGCATCAATCTAAGCAGTGTTTCCAGTTTCTCAGCGAGGAGGTCGGTTTTACACTGTGATGTTGTACGTGGCTCGTGCTGACCTCTTAGAGCAGCTCAGAGACTAAAAACTGCCGCTGCCAATACACAAGACCCCTGGGTTGTTTCTGTAGCTGGCTGGAGGTGTGCTCAGTGGGTCAGAGAGTGAAGTACAGTGTGGAAATACTGCCCACATGTGTGCTTTGGAAGTTCACCTGGAGCGCTGCCCAACTTGAAGCGAGTCCATTTGACACGCTTGTAGTTGGATTAAGCTGGTTAGATTACTTGATGCTATTTA
Organism: Heliornis fulica; assembly: GCA_013399135.1. NCBI lineage: Eukaryota > Metazoa > Chordata > Aves > Gruiformes > Heliornithidae > Heliornis > Heliornis fulica. The sequence goes on along the minus strand of VXBZ01002184.1, from coordinate 128,383 downwards.
TGGTGCCAGAGGTAACTACTCACTCAGCTACCTCGGTTTGGGCTGTGCTGGCTGAGGTGGTGTGGTGGGGTGGAGTGGTTTGGAAAAGGTGCCTTGAAATCAGTTGGTGTAATATACTAAATAATTATATATGTATACACACACACGAAGTTTAGGTATGTACACGGCAGAATAGCTTGTTTAAGACTTGAGTGAAGAGAGTATTAAAAAAACCCAGAAGAGACAGTTCCATCTGCCATCTTTTTTCCCTAAATTAGGAATTTAATCTTTTTTTATATCTTTTTCTGTTATGATTCTTCTGGAAATGTTAAAAATATTCCAGCATTTGGCCCTTTTCACGGTAATATCATTGAAAGTTTTTACCTGTTTTAGTGCTTTGATAAGAAAACTGATGCTGATTTGTTCTCCCAGAGCAAAACAAACTTGTGTTACTCTCTGACTGAAAATGTTTGGGGCTTTTTTCCCCTTCACTGGTGTTTGTGGGGCAGAAGAGGAGTCAGCAAGAACTGGAGTCTCAAGATACCTGTTGACAACCACTGTGCTGTTTTGTGTTTGTGGACCTGTTTAGGTTTTAGGGTGTGTGTGTCTCTGGCAAGGTCCTTGGGGCTTTTGCCAATACCAGGGTGCCTCCTCTGTTGACAATGAGGACAGCATTACAGTTGACAGCATTTCAGCTTTTTTACCTTGATATCACCTCACCTTCTTTAGTGAATAAGTTGGTGAGCCTGGAGTTGGGCGTGCAGGTAGTCGATGCTGAGCGCTCGTGATACGGCTGGTGGCAAGGAAGCTGCACCACTCTCAGGTTGTGATACAAATATCTTCTAGCAGATATTGCTGCAGTAATGTAAGATGTTATCTCCATGCTAGACTGCTGACCCCCATTGTCAAAAATTTGTCACCCACCATGAAAAAACTGGCAGAAGAAAACCTGTGCTTGTAATCCAGCTGCTTCAGTGTAGATTTGGCTTCTCTTCAGCTTAGCTGAAGAATTTAAACTGAGATGCTGGACTCTGAAAAGCTGAGGTATGTGTATGTGTTGCCTTCCTTTGGTGGGGGGAGTAGATTTAGGGAGGGGGAAAACAGGAAAGGGAGTAATGATTTGTTAAACCAAGCAGCAAGCTTTGCTAGAGCTTGTTTATGAATATATATCAATATATAAAAGATTTATGTAAGTATTAGTGTAGTATCAAAAGAAACCTGCACATATGTTTGCTAAAGAAGAGGCGGTAGGTCCATAACAGATTAAGATGCTACATGGTTTTAAACTTTGTTTCACATCTCTTTGAAGGGAAACTCTGTAATTTCAGAGAGGAGGTCCCTGGGGATGTTTTTCTCTGTTTTCCATCTCTCTTCCTTTGTGAAAGTTGTAAAATGCTACAGGAGGACAGAAAAAATGTTGGAAGTTTTTCTTTCAAATATTCTCTTATGAACCAGCAGCCACACTGGGAATATTTGGGGGTGTAGGAACTGGATGATAAATTCCACGATACTCTAGTTGAATTGGCAGAATAAGCCTGCATGCTGTTTTAGAAAGAATCTCTCCACAGGGCTGTAATAGCTTGATGCCTTCCTCTTCAGTAAGTCATTTTTGTCAAGTTAAAGGCCAAAAATCAAACTGGCTTGTTGTCAACGACACTAAGCACAGCAGGCAAAAAATCCCCAAGGCTACCCAATTCACAGCATAGCTAGGATCAAGCTGGCAGAGCATGGTTTACTCTTCTTCCCCTCCCCCATGAAAAAATCCTCTTGCCTGTTGGCTTGGGCTTTTTATTATTTTTTTGGGGGATATGGACACTATGATGCATACTAATACAATTTACCAGTGAGTATTTAAATGGAAGGTTTGTTCTTCTGTTTGTGGGTAAAACAATCCATTATTGTTTGGGAGTGATGTAAAAATAATGCACAATCCCACCCCCAGTGACTGCGGGGTGATGCAGGCTGATCCAGCTGTGCTCACCTCCGCTGCAGCTGGAGGGAGCTGGCTTTGGCAGAGGTCTGGCTCCAGCATCCCATCCTGGTGAGCACCAGGCTGTTGTGTGATGAAGCAGTTCATATGGGTTAAACCCATAATCCTCAATTGAGCAGTTATGACCATAAGAAATGATGGAAAATCCCGTGGAATTAGGTGTTTGTAATAGCTTTGTTTTACACTTTGGTTCCTGATTCCCTCATAAGAATATCCAGCAGCCCATTTAGGAATGGAGGGCAATGCTAAACCACACTATTAACTTCAAGTATTATTGACCACTAGAATGCTACAGGAATATTATGTGTCCCTGGATGTCCTCACTAATGTGCAGTTTTTAGCCATGGTTGGGGTAGTGTTTTATTTCTTTTTTAAGTGGTAGATGCTTCTTTCCCCGTTGATTCTGAAGAAGCCTTGCAAGAAAGTAGTTTGATTCTTTCTTTCATAGATAACATGGTGTTATCTCTCTCTTGCAGTAGTTTTTGCTTTTACTGGCAACCAGTACTAGGCAAAGAAATATTTTTCAGTAATATGCAGCCTTTTTTTCTCTGAAAGTTGATGAGGTCTTTCTTGGTACGTTTTATGATCTGGAGTAGAATGGTAGTTTTGTATGAGTAAATTAGAGGAATAGCATTTTCTTTGACCTTTTCATGTGTTTGCATTTTTGTCTTCCATAAAAATCTGCCTATTTCCTCTTCTGGCTAGACAAAAACGTGTGTGATCATAGCAATTTAAAGTTTCCATCTCTTGTTTACTTCCCAAAACAGCAAATTAAATTTACACATGTTAAAATCAATTCTTCTAATTAATCTCCTTAGTTTCCAGGATGCTGTACTAAAAGCTCCCCTTTCTCATTAAAAAAAAAGAAGCTTGAAATGCCATTGGAGATAGTTACCTTTTCATTTATGAGGAATTTGAGGCAACTGTGAACTGATCTCTCTCTCTATTCTTTTTTTTTCCACCACCATCTTGACTTCTCTTCCTTGTGCCCCGACTGTGACCTGAATTGCACACCCAGAATAAAGCAGAGTCAGTCCTTGTGGTCGATGTTTTTATGCCTTCTAAGGCACAGGGTGTATGACCCAAAATGTTTCTTGGAAAGGAAACATCTTGTGAAATGCATGTGCTCCATCTTACCAAAGAGCAAAAGCAATAAAAGAAAGCAAACAAGAAAAGTCCAAATTGCATATGAAAATTATCTGAGTGTTTGGATTTTGCTGTTCCTTTAACACCTTTTTTTTTATTTTGACTATGCTGGTGCAGTTTCCACTTGGTTCAGACCTGCAGTGATGAATACACTGCAGGGGAAGCCTCCTTTCCTTGAAGATGATGTGGTTGGGGTTTTGTTGTTGGGTTGGTATTTTTTTTCCTCCACACAGGCAGACATTTTTATAAGCATGTGGGGACTTCAGTTTCAACTTAGAATTAAAATCCAGAGGTGTCATAGTCTACAAGTATCAGTCTGATGGGTGGATACATTGTTGAACAAGGCTTTTTGGGTGCTTTTACTGTTGATGGAAGAGAATCCATTAGATCTGGCAAACTTGGGTTTGGAATTGAGTAGGTCATACACACTAAAGTTTTGTTGTCAGCCTTTGAAAGAATAATTGGGTGCATTTTCTGGGCTTGTGAAATGGTATTTACTTCAGCATTATATAGTAGTAGAAGTTCCAAGCAGTATCTCCTGCATCTCTTCTTACCTGTCTGTGGACAGGTAACGGTCAAGTACTGCAGTCAGCACGTTCATATGCAATGCATCTGTAAACACTCTGCTAAACAACAGAGCAGAGAGGCCAGAAGTGGCCTGCTGAAATAACAACAACAAAACAGCCTGAAGTATCAGGGTTTGGGTGTCTGCAGAGAGCTGCTGTGTGGAATTTCTCAACTCATGGTTATTTCTTAACGTGAAGTTTTTATGCTGTGATCTGCTGCTGCGTTTAACCATGACTGAAATAGTAAGGCTTCTGTTGGGGTTTCCCTTTCACAGGTGAGTGTTGAAATAGGGGTGAAATACGGTTAAAAGGTATTAAGTGAAGTTAGGGAGCTTGTAGGTACACATAACACAGCTGTCTGAAACACAGTGTGGCACATCAGCCTGGGAATGTTCTAGAGCCAGAGGTCCGAAATGTGAACTCACTCCTTAATGACTTTTTTTCAATTTGGTACTTGTGTGATGTAACCACATTAAACTTGGGATTAAATCTTTGTCCCTGCACCTTCTCCCAGAGATTCCATAACTCATTAAATATCATTAAATGCAGTAAGACTGACTTCTGCACACTGTGCAGTAATTACCTGAAACATCATATACTGTGTGTACAGCCAATACACCGTAATGGGAGCACGTACATCTTTTCTTCCTTATTTCCAAGGTTTTTAGGGAATTGAATGTTAATAGGCTTTGTTTTGAGACTTATTAATTAGATGTCTGTACCTGTGCAGGTTTATCATGCTGTAGGAGAGTCACTTGGCCAAACTGACACCTGCATGCAACCCCTAGGTCTGCATGGGATAATGTAATCAGTTCTGATAATTGTGCTGTCACCAGCTGTACATTGCTCAGGCAAACAAAAGAAACAGTAAATGGGTACTTTTCTGTGTGGTGTTCTGTAGCTTAAAATTAAATACCTACTCAGAGTTAAAGGTCTGTCTGGTAACAGGATAAATAATACTTCAGTTTAATCCGGCATCTTGGCTTGGACTTAGTCGCAGTGATTTTTGTTTTGTTCAGTCATAGATGTAATTTAACTTGTCTACAAATACTGTTTTGATAAACTTCAATAGAAATTAGTAAACCAGCCATCAAATGGGAATTATAAAAAGTTGCTTGGGAAAATATGTTGTAAGTAGCCTGCAATTCAAGGCATTTCCTTCGCAGGATGCTTATCAACTCTGCATATACTACTTCCAAACTGTACTGGAGCATAGATGGGAACTATTTTAGATGGAGGGTGGGGGGAGAGGAGAAAATAAAGTCCAGTTGGCAAGTAGTACCAGTTTTTCTTATCATTGCCTTAGGATGTGAATCCTACAGGTGTGCAGAGAGAAAACAGACTAGATACACCAGAAGGCAATAGATTAATCTGTGATGTTTGAGATGATGCTGGTAGTGTAAACGTGACTGAAATAGTCATTGTAGGAGTGGTGAATAAATATACTAGGAGCCTTTAGATAAACTGACTTCTCTTTGATAGCCCATATACCAAGTAGGGAGAAAATGCCCTGATAATTTCTGTGATGTTTCTTCACCAGGGAGGCTGTACCAGGTGGAGTAGCTGCCAGTTTTAGGGATGGTCATGCTTTCAGATGCCAATGTAGAACTCTCTTTTTTTTTCTGATAGCAGCATTCAAAGACTCATGCAGGAAGTCCTGGTCGTGGCTGCCAACCACTTCTGGGCTGGTGGAATTAAGATATTGCAAGGCCAAAGGGAAGAGGATCCAGCAGATACTTCTGCAGAGGTCTCTTCTACATCAGAAAGCTGATTTTAATCGGCTTTCTAGGAGTTTGCTGCTTTCACAACCAGCATGGAAGCTGTCTACAGATTTCAGGAGATAGTGCTGCCTTAGTTTGCCATCAAGCTGATGGATAAACATACAGGACAAGCTTAATCATCTTTCCAGGCTAAAAAATGACAAGGCTGAAACAGGATTGCACCTGCCATTCTCTGCTGACCGATCTTTGGCCCGTCATCAGATTTCCGTACAGCCTGAGGAAGGCAGGGGTGTTACACATACTGGGTCTCCAAGACTCAGATGAGTAGCTTGGGAGAACAATTCCCCCTCCTGTGGTCCCACAGTGCTGCTGAGGGAGTGGAGAGGGATGTCTGGTCCTGGTCCCAGCCATGTGGACAGGAGATGGTGAGAGAGGAGCCCTGAGGTAGGGAAGGGAGGGACCTACACACATTAAATCCGCTACACACTTCATGGATTAAACTCCTAATCGCACAACTGGACTGAGAGTATTTTGGGGCTTTGTTTGCCCACAAACTTAACGTGCTCAGAGGCAAACATCCAGATGACTTTATCAAGCACCTGTAATAACACTCCCTGTATGTTCATTTGGACTTAGGGGGTTGTTTTGCCTTTTAACCCAGATGAAATTGTGCGTTAATTCCTTATACAGATTCATCTGCATCCTATGAGCATGTCGCTTACAGCATCAGCCAATGCATCAACCTCCTACTGGCGTTTTTTAATTAAAAGAACAGCACTATCACTTCAAATTAGTGCCACATAGCTTATTTTAGTAAGGAGTGAAATGGTGTTTAAAGGGTTTTCTCTTGTGAAAGTTGTTTATTACATTTTGCTGTCTTGGTTCTATCTAGTAGTTTCCATTCAGTGTTTGGACAGTATCACATTCCTGGGTGTGTGATTCCCAGTAGTGATATGAATGCTAATAAAGGGCTTGCTTTTAATATCTTAACTGTTTGATAAATAGAATAACCTTCTTACAAAAAAAACCCAAAGCAAAACAAAGAAAACAACAATGGTTCCAACAAGGAAGCAGAAGGAACAGATATTTATTCCCCGTTTTGGCATCATCTGAAGTGTTGGGGCTTTGCAGTCCTGTTCAGGGAAAATTGTTAGGCCTCTGTTACACTGAATTACTGAGAGAGCAATATATCCAGTGAGAGCCAGCCCTGGTGAGCGTTTTCCTCATACAGCATTTCATTTAGTCTGGAATATTAGCACTCTTAACCATCCATGCAAAATGTAATATATTGAATTTATCTGATCAATTTACAATGGAAAGCAAACATCTTAGGCTTTGACTGAACCAGCTGTCCTCATGTGTCGCCTTTTTTTTTCTAGATACTAAATTTTGGACTTTGGATGTGTTCCTGTAGTAGTTTGTTAAAGAATTTTTTGTTTAGGAGAGCTTTCTTCATGTTTTTGGTTGCAGGATCCTGCATCTGAGTGCTGTCATTAGCACAAAGTCCTGAGACTGAAGATGAAACAGATATTAGGGTCATATAGCAAGAGACATTGTATCTTTTCATTGAAGTTCCAGTTTATTTATATAATACCTTTGATTGAGGAGTCACAGAGCTGCAGTGGTATTATATTAATTGATGTAATGGCCACTGACATCTTGTAGAAGGAAAATAGCAAACAGTTGCTGTTGCAGGCAAAGTGATGAATGTATAAAGCTGAGAAGATTGTAACCAAACTTCCTTGTCAGAGTAGTGCACTAAGACACTTTCCCAGCCTTTGTGCCTGTGGATTCACTTGGGATCAGAAAAGGGGTTTCCTTTATTGAGTAACTTGCAAGTTGTTCTTAAAAAAAAAACCAAAAAACAAACTTGTACGGGGATGAGGTTCATGGAAGTTGATGTTAAGTCACTGATGAGAAAACTGACTTTGCAATGGAAGTGTTTATTTTTTTAATTTAAAAAAAATAAATAAATTTGCTTGAATGCTACATTCCAGCTGTACATCATGTGTTTTCATTCTGAACGCTATTTTTATTGTGTACTCTGAAGCCAGTCTGTAAGTAAAACATTCCTAACATCTTTTGGCTGGAGGTTGTCACAGGCATTTTTCATCCTGCTTTAAAGAAGATGGTTCCAGCCTTTCTTGAAGCTGCTCCAAAGGAAATTTCCTTTCATAGCCAGTACAGTGACAGTGAGAGAAGTCACTGCTCATGGTCCAAAGGCTTAGTGATGTCCTCTTGTTGTCATGTCCTACCACACTTAATCTGAAAGCAGATGGGAATGTTTGACATAGCTAGATGGTACAAGATAAGGGTTGGAGTCATTCTGTATCTGTGATGTTAGTTCTGCTCCAGCTCGCTCAACTCACAGTTGGTTATTAGCAGAATTATGTGGACAAATGTATTGTGTGCACAAAGGAAAGGGACTGTGTCACTAGCTGTAGGCGACAGACCTCCCTNTCCCTCATCGAAGGGTGTTTGCCGTCGCGGATTGGTTTTTCTTGCTCAACCATAGATTAGCTCTGACAAGTCTGTTTGTTTTGTTGTTCATCCCTGGTGACTGTCAGTAGCGCTGGGCTGAATAAACAGAGACTATTGATCAAATTTGAAGTCATTAACTTGGCAGTTTAAATAGATGCTGTCCTATATAATTAGAACAAGGGAGTAACACATAGGCTGATACTGCTTTATTCTCAATAAAAGCCTTCTTTTCATGAAATTGTGTTTGGTGCTATTCAGCTTGGTTTTGTGCCTCCTGTAGGTCATGCAAGAGTGAGATGTTTTAAATCAAATACCTAAAACAAAGAGGATAGCTTGGGTAAGAGTGGTGACACTGATACAAAGTGGATCTGCTGAACTCCAATACCAGCTGGAAATCAGATTTGGAAGAAGGGGGTGCTGACATGGGGTTGGTGGTTAACCATGTCCAGCCTGGGCAGCAGCACTGCTCAGGATTACCTTCCATCTCCAAGCAAGCAGCTTCCAGCTCTGAAGCAGTGGTGGGTTCGGGTTGTCTCCGCTGTGAGAAGCTGTGAGCCTGTTAGATGGGGATGTTTATGTTCAAACACAACGGGTGATTAATTACCTGAAGTGAGACATTTCCTTTTAACAACTACTGTCGTGCAATGTGCTTGTCAGCCTCCTAAGTCATTTTAACACTGCAGTCAGAGCATGGCTGTAGATGAAGCTTATTTGGTGGTGTGTGTGCTGGACTCCTTGAGGATCTGTTGCTGGCGGTGTAGTGAGTGCACCGTCGAGGAGCAGCGATAATCTCATTAGTAGATGTGCAGTGTGTGCCTGCAGACAGCCTGGTGATCCTGAGTCACACTGCTGCCAGTCCCTGGAGAGCCTGCACATTCAGCAGGAGGATGCACACGTATTGACCCACATTTCCTCGGGCACAGCAGCGGTCACGTGCGTCTCGTTGCTCGGAAATCAGATGAGAACTGATGTAACTCGGTTCATCCAGCGTTTGCATGACCTGAGCCAAAGTGCTTTTAGGGATTTAGTACTTGTGTGACTAAGAAGTGATTAGGTGGATTGTCTGCAAGAAGCACATACACACATTCTCTACAAGACTTACTGTATAAGGACAATAGCAACGAAGTGGTCTCTTGTGCATCATTCATTTATTGTAGCTTTTAAATAGGACTGGTTGTTAAATCATTTTTTTTTTCTATATATAAAAGCTTTCATGCCCATTCCTAGGTAAGTTTGGTACATAGGGATGTTTTTCCTGGAACAGATAGGTCATTTGTCCATCCAAAAAAATAGTGGTCTGTACTGGGGTTACTGGAACAAAAGTAGGTGAAAAAGTCATAAAAATTTGACTTCTCAAAGCTATTAATATTTCTGTAATTGCAGTCTTTTTTTTGAACAAGCCTCTTTTCTGTCCCGTTCACCTTTCCCCTCTGCCACAGCTTCCTTATTCCTGCACATACACAGGCACCCTGCTCCTTCCCCATAAATTGGTGCCACCACCGTCCCCACGCTCCCCACGTACCCCCTGCCAGGTCAGGACTGTTGTAGGGCCTGGGCTAATAAGATGGGGCAAGCTTATTGACTGGCAGGAATCCAGCATCGCTGCTCACCTTCTAGTGTCAATTACCAATGTCCTTCACAAACACTCTTGTGTGTTTGGTGCTTCCTCTGGGTTTTTTTTTTCATTTGCAAACAAGGGGGGTTTGAGCTGAGTGCTCTGAAAGAGTGAAAAAAGTGGAGGGCAGTTTGTGCCATCCTGGGCAGATGTTAAAAGGGATTGTAACACACTGAATAGTCATGAAACAAATTACTGAAGGGTTTTTTTTTAAGAGTTGAAGTTCTCCAGGAATTAAAAACAATATTCTAAACCAGCTGATGTACTTTATTCAAAATCAAAAGTGATGCCAAGAATTTCATCTGGATGAACACAGTTTTTTCTTTCCTCTTCCTGAATTTAAACACTACACCTTTATTTTAGCTTCTGTATAGGAAATTCCTAAAGTATTTTTCCTTTTTTTCTTTTGTTTTTCCCCCTCTCCTCGTGCCAGCATGTGGAGTTGATGTAACAGGCTTGTGGTTAGCATTGCCACACAGCTCTGATCTGACCGTGGTGGCTGCGAGGACGGTCGTCCTCCGTGCCGATGATAGGGTGGCCGTGCCCATACAGCACCAAGCTCTGCTCAGCCTGGCTGAATGGACTGAAGAAAATACTGGCTTGGCCTTGATGGGAACCCCTGCTGCTTGTTCGACATATGGTGTCAGTTGTGCATGGCAAATAAAACAACTTGCCACCTTCTTGGTACAGATTTGCTACACCAAGGTATCCAGGGGATATTTGGAACAACTCTGGGTTTTTTTGTGGTAATGGAATACTAGAATCTCCTGAGTTGGAAGGGGCCCATAAGGACCATTGAGTTCAACTCCTGGCTCCACACAGGACCAGCCAAGTCAGAGCAGGGGACTGAGCACATCATCCAGATGCTTCTTGACCTCAGTCCAGCTGGGTGCTAGGACCACTTCCCTGGGGAGCCTGTTCTAGTGCCCAACCACCCTCTCAGTAAAGAGCTTCTTCCTAACATCCAGCCTAAACCTCTTCTGGCACAGCTTCATGCCATTCCCTCAGGTTCTGTTACTGGTCAACAAAGTGAGATCTGCGTCTACCCCTTTGCTCCCCCTCGTCAGGAAGCCACAGACCACCATGAAGCCTCCGCCCAGCCTCCTCTTCTCCAGGCTAAACAACCCGAGAGAGTAAAGCCTCTCCTCATCAGACATTCCCATCCTCATTGCCCTCCTCTGGGCACTCTCCAACAGTTTTATGTGCCTCAATAGTTTTGCTTGACTGAGTGTTTTTAACACAAATGCAGTCTTCCCATTTTAGTAGTCTTTTCTGTCTGTTTTTTACTGACTACAGCTGAAACCCAGCAAGGGAACGGAGGTCAGAACTGGTGCCTAAACATCACATACAGGAGAGCTGGTAACAACATGATCATCAGAACAGCAATAAGTAGCAAGTTTTAGTTCCATCCAGCTTGGGTAAACCTTAGCTTTTCCCCACAAAACACTAAAACCCTTTCTAACTCAGTACTAGGACCTGAGTTAGGATCAAAACTTAATTTATTGCGGGCTATTAGGCTATTCCACTTCTTTCCAGCACCACCTTGATCTCAATGATCTGTGTGTTTGCTATCTCCAAGTTGATAACTGACAACCAGGGGAACTATGGAAGAAAGGAGTACTTCTGAGTGAGCTGCTGATTGAGTTTTTGGCTGTCTGTTCATTAAGTAGCCTAGAACAAAGTGAACTCATTGCTTAAGGTTTTTGTACACTGTTAACTCTTCACTGAAGATTTGACTTTCATCTCCCTGTTTATTTAAATCTGAGCTTGCTCTCGGTCTGTTCAGACAATACTTCTGCATCTCATCTGTTTGTTATCATGCTTGCCACAAAATGAACAACAGATTTGTGAATAAGGAAGGCAAAAGCTGTAAGAGCATGAAAAAAGTTTCTTTGGCACTGAGGCCAGTGGCTTTGAAAAGCTTTATATGACAAGACTCGAGGCTTATTATGTTTCTATCCAAACATGCCAAAAAGCAGTCAGCATACATACCTCAGCTCAGATATGTGCATGAAAAATAACTAGATGTGCTAGAAATGAGGGAAAGTTTGTCAGTTGTTAGTTAACACGGGGTATGTGGTTTTAGAGTCCTGATACGGTACTGGTGCCTTGCTTGGAAGAAAGAATGCTTTTTGTTTACTTGCAAAAACATTTGGGGTGTTGACTGTGCCTCTTGAAAAGTCATCCAGTACCTGTTGGAATTTGTCTGGTAGCAGTTACTGAAGCTGTCAGTAATGTTAGAAGAGGTGCTTGGTAAGTGTTATTCTTTGTGGTTGATTTCTGCTTGTTACATGACTGTCCAGTTATTAAGGAATTAGAAAATGTGGCTGAGTTTTACTAAAGCAGCTTAAGCCCAGTCCACTGCTTTTCCTGAGGTTTTTTCTTTTTATATATCTAATATTCTGTAGGTTAAATTTCTTTTTCTCTAGAATTTCTTTTTTGAAGATTCTTCACTCAAATATTTCCAGATGAATGAAAAAATGTGGATTCTTGAATATTACAACCATGGTGGTAATCAGTCTTTTTATACATTTAACTGCAACTTGTAAAAATTACTCTAAAAAATTTGTTCTTATTTTCAGTGTTTTAAAGATTTTTAAAAGCTTTTCTCATTTTTATTTTGCTGGCAGTTAATGTCAACATCAGCATGTTAGGTCACCTATGCAGTTCTCTTGCTAGCTTCTCGTTCCTGTTTCGCAGTGCTGCGTTAGTTGAACGCCGAGTTGAGCAGTCCAACTTTGACCAGAGCCAAACCTGTACATTCAGTTTTAAGGCAATGTTCCATGTGAATTGTTTAACTAAAACTCTTCTATGGATACATTTAAGCCCTCATGGGATCAACTAATAGTTTACATAGTTCACAACTTACACATGCCGCTATTCATTTTTTAAATATCATTTTTAATATGTTCTTGCTATTAAGCAATCTACTTAGCACTTGATGGAAACCAAACATTAATTTTGTACTGTTTATTGCAGTACCCTCTTTGGAGAATGTTATTCCTATAAAGCTGATTTTGCACCTTATTCATTTGAAAATAGATATCAAAAACGCTAAATGCTGGTACTGGCTGGAAAAACAAAGCTCAGTTCTTAAATTGGTAATGTGTTAAATTGTGTTTGGTTTTCCACCTTTACAATAGTGTTTAACATGCACTGTTTTTTCTGAAATATTGACATTACCTGGATGTGAAAGGCTGTAAATACCAGCCAGTCTTTGGAGAGAGAAAACATATGTTTTAGGTTTTAAACTGAAAAATATGCTCTGTTTTAGCTTGGAAGTTTTAGACCTTTCACCGTTTGACAGAAATTCAGTGTTTCTATTGAAATGCTGCTTGGCTGAATCTAGTCAAACTTTGCCAGGATTTCCAATACCAAGGTTTCTGCTTTCACAGGTTTATGTGTTTTGCAGTGGAAAGCCAGTCTCTTTTTCTTCTGCTTTCTGCAAAACAGGCAGATATTTTGAGGCAAGATAACGTGCGTATGAAGAGAGCTGGCGATAATACTGGATTAGAAAGCACAAAAGTTGCATGTTCTGTTCTTATCACTTAAAATATGTTTTACTCCATAGACAGGACCCCGAGGCTGGATATGTTTTCATTTATATGATTGCTTGGGCTGCTAATTCCAGGTGTATGGTAAGCATCCACAAGTGTGTTGTGTCAGGTTTTTGGTCTCTTGTCCTCTATTTTTTTCTCCTTTATAAAACAGTTGTGTAGGTTTTCCTCCCAGACTTAGAAAATTAATGTCTTGTAANGGGGGGGGGGGGGGGGGTGTGGGAAAGCTGCTGTTAATACAGAAATATAATTTGAGTCTCCCAACCTGGATGCAGAGCCAGGTATAGGTGTAGTGGTGGCGTGGGTAGTCCCAGGGAGAAGATCTGCAAAGAAGGAGAATCTGAACTTCTGTGTTTTATGGTGAACTTTGTATTTAGTGGAAAAGCCTTTTATGTACTGAATTAGTAAGCAAATGATCGGCTGCATGGGAGAGTCCTTATAAGCTGCTTTCTGGTAATGAAAATGAGGTGTTTAATGCTTTATACATTTAACTTATGCAAGTGGAGATCAGAGGCATGTTAAATTAAACACACCTCACTGAAACGCTGACTGTGCTGCACAGGGTCTCGCTCTCCGTTAGAGGAGCATCAGCTATTTAACACGTAATTTCTGCCTAAGTAGTATCTAGAGATTCAGGGGTTTATTTTCTATATTTGATTAGTAATTCACTGTTGTTCATCTAGTATTTTCCAAAGCAACAAGTCTCAATGTCTAAACATTTGGGCAGTGTTTCTAGAAAGAACCTTTTGTTCTTGGCATTATGGGAGCAGGGCGAGGTTTGAGTTTGCTCCCCATCACGGCCTGGGACCTGCTGTGAGGATATGGACCTGTTAGGTGGTGACGTTTGTAGGGATTTGAAAAAGGTGCTTTGAATACTCCCAAGTGTTAAAAGTGCGAAATATTTTTGGCAATCTTAGTAAAATTCAGTTTGGAATCTGAGTTATGAGTGCATGTGGGTGGAGGAACATGTTTTTCATGCTTTAGGAATTTTTTTCCAGATGCTTTCTCAGTGCTTGGGTAACTATAAAAGCTAAGTATTAAGACTTCAGCATGGATTTATTCCATAGTTTTAATGTAATTTAAGAAAATTGAGCCACATAGTTTCATGGTTTGTTTTTAACTTTATTATGGTGATGATGTCGCATGGCGCGCGCTGGTGTCTCGCTCAAAATGTGAGCACGGGTATGTGCAGATGAGCCTGTCGTGATAGACACTACTTGCTGGAGAACATGAATTATTCAGTACAAGCATGTGAGACTGGAGATACAAGAGAAGAAATCCAGAATTGTGTTGATCCCAGTAAATACAGCTTGCACAAAGAAGCGTAGAGTAAATGTAAAATGGAATTTTGTCATTGGTGAGATTGTTTTGTTTAGCTGTCTGCTAAGGGAGTGCATTCCCCCTGCAAACGGGTTATTATTTTGCATGGATTTAACAGAAATGTTGAGTTCTTCCCAGATATTTCCGTTTCTTATTGGCATATACAGTGAGCTGGCGCTATAGCTGAAGCCTGAGCATATGCTTTGTTTGCAGAGATCTGGGAGACCATTTATGGACACTGTTAACAAAGGAAAAAATTGACTGAAATTGGGAAATCTCTCTCTACAGAGTTATCGCTCCACTTGGCAGGTGTGTTGATGGGGGTGGAGGATCAAGCTTTAACAACCATGCAGTGGATATAAATGACACTATGTTCTGCTAATGTTTTCTCTGTTAAAACTGTGTAATTGGCAGGGTGTTTTGGGGAACTGCTGCAAAATGGAGATAGTACTTTTTGAGTTCCAGTTCTGTGAGAGAGAGGTTGAGCTTTGAACGTGTTGGGAGCTGGTCTGCAAAGAAAAGGGATGAGGATGTGAGGGAAGATGGTGCTTCAAGGGCATATTCTCCATGACAGAGGAGGCTTCATCAGTTATGGTTTCGCTCTTGCCCCCGTGTCCCCGACTGTATTTCTTACAGCTGAGCAGCCATGTAGAGCCAAGAAAAATGGTTGGCTGAAGGTGGTGAAGCAGCAGTTTATGCCCTAAAAATAATCTTGAAAAAAAGCACCCCTGGATGTAGAATTTGAGTGAGAAATAGGAATTTTATGTAGCTGGAATTTGCCCTGTGGCAAATAAACAGGGCAAAGAAAGTCCATGGGCAGCTTCTGCTTTTGCAGTTGAGGCTTGTGTGCAAGACTCGAGCAGTTGGGGACACTTGGGTTGTATGTCTACTTAGAAAACAGGAGTGTGCAGAGTATGAGAAGGTTCTTGGCCTGGATTAGAGGAAGGCACAGCAAGTCGGAAGAAAACTGATGTAATAGCCAGGATTTAATGAAAGATTTAATCTGGGAGGTAGCCTTTATGTCAGGTATTTGTTATGGGTGAGCAGAGGGGGAAGGAGAGAAAGAAAAGTTGTATGGCTGATAATTGGATGTGCTTGTTTCCACCTGATTTGCATGCCCTTCTCTGGCTCTCTACATCAGCATCCAGTCAGCTTCCTATTGATCTCCCTTTTGGTTTATGCCTGCAAAATTCTTAAACTAATTCCACAGCTCTTACTGTTTTCTCCAGGTTTTACATGCCAATCTTTTAATTCTTAAACTTGCTTTACTGGTGTTGTGTTACACTCAGTCTCAGGTAACTGGAACCTTAATGAGTCTTGTTCTTCCAGTGGTCCCGTGCTGGGTTTTGTAATGATTTGTGTTATTGAGGGCTCCCTCAGCCCTTGCTGCTGTGTATCTCTGTATATGGAGATTTACTGTTGGTCAGTGCCCAGGAGGATTTTTCAGATTGAGTAATTAGGAATCCTGCAGATGAAACTCCTCTGTTTAGTCAACTTGGTGTTGTTTGCACGATGAGGACTGACTCCCGTTCTACTTAGGTAGGAGGGAATTTTGATTCCTGGCTAAGCAGATACTTTAATGACATGTTAATGGACTAATAAAAATGGCTTTTTTTCTGGGTGTGTGGTTTTTTGAAGATCTCTTCAAAGTTGTCGAGTGTTTGCAACTGGCTGCACAAAGCCAAGTTCCAACCCACGAGGAAAGCATGCCTTGAGAAGAGGCTTTGATTTTTACTGCAGCCTACACAAAAGGGCTTCATGTATCAAATCTAGCGACTCTTTGAGAATTGAGGGTTTTTTAATGAAGCATTGCTTTAATCTGGTAGTCAAGGTCTGTTTTAGCAGGCATTCAGGCAGCCTTCCAGCGTCAGGGCATTATGTATGTACTGGTCCTGAAGTTTTGAAGGGTCTCAGAGTTTCGTAGTTGGCTTCTGTGTCAGGTTGGAAATCTCGTTGGCACCATGGTGCAGTGTACACGTCTGTATAAAATTAGTGCTGTACAGCTAATTGGTTTATTTGGCAAATATAATGGAAGACTTCAGATTTGTTTATCTTTTTCTGCATGCTAGGCGCTGCAGCGATTCAGATTCGGTTACTGAGAAGTCTGTGGATTTATGCATTTCAGTCTCCAGCAGACGGAAGGACAGACCAAAAGTATTCCTAAAGCAAACAAAAAAAGGACTAGAATAGAAACCTTGGCCTTTGTGGTAACAATTTAAACTCTGGTCTGTGAATAAAGTGGTATATTTCAGTTCACTGATGTGGCTAGCTGTAAAAAAACTGCATTTTTACATGCTTGGTGCCTTTAGCCATCTTTCCTTTCCCATTAAACTCTTTCTCTTGTACCCTACCAAGCATAAATGGTTGTCACCCTTGGAGGAAAAAAGGAAAACCCAGAACACTTAAAACCTTCACGGGTTGCCTACTAGGAGAAATAAACCCAGACATTTATGTGCAGTGAAGTCTCATTTGAAGCTATATGCAGAGGGTAGGAACAGTAAGTGGAGTCGTTCGTGAAGGCGTGCCAGAAGGGGTGGCTTGTGGTATTCGGAGTATTTGCCACAAAATGCACTGAACCGTTTGGACGAGACACGATTTCACATAACAGACTCAGCAACGATTTTAATTGCGGCCGTGGTGCTCTCGGGCGGTAGAGCAGCATGTGGTCAATAGCTGATGTTTGCTTTTTGTGGGGATTTTTGGAGGCTTTTTTACACTTTGAGCACATAATCTTTGCCAGGCAGACTTCTGAAAACTTGTTGAGAATGGCAGCATCTTTGCTGTGGAAACCAGCCCATAAGCCGACGTGCATAAGCTGGCCTGTCGGACAGCCCGTACCCCCCACAGGTTGCCACCTTCACAAGTCAAAAGCCACACAGACTCCAAAGCATTAGCAAAGATGTTTCCATTACTTGGATGCAGCAAATCTGACCTGCTTTGCAGCCTTTTTTTTTTTTGTTTTTCAATGGATTGTGGTAACTTTAGCCCCATTTTATGTCAAGACCTACATATTCTCCACCAAAGCCTCATCGTTCTTTGCTTTATACTTGTATCTTAAAACAAACCGACCAACCTGTGATGCTTTTAATGATTATGCTACATATCTCTATGATTAAAGATGGTCTGCACAGAAGTAAATATTAAGTAAAGTCCTTTCTACGTCATCAGCCTGCTGGCCTGTGTTTACCTTCTGTCAGAAAGTAAAACGAATGTATCCTGGAATCCAGCTGCCTGTTTGCACAAGCACAAATGATTAACCCGGGATATCAAAGGGAAGGCCGAAGATGGCTGAAAGGTGTATTTGCTATCGTTGTTCTGTATCACCTGCCTTACCCTCTCCTGAGGAAGTCCTGGACGTGCTGCTGGTTTGTCTGGTCTTCAAAATTAACTGGAGTACTAAATTGAAGGCCATTGTTTGCTCAGATCCTGTCCACATGTAAAAGTCCTTAATTTGAGCAAGGAGGCTCTTACCTTTTAACTTGCAAAGTGTGAATGGACACAGTCCCTGGTGCAAATTTACCTACTGTTTTGCATTGGTGCAGGCTGGGACCTACTGAACCTTTTCATCACTTACCCTTCCCCCCTCCCTTTTTTTTTTTTTTCTAACTAAGCCCCAAAACACAACTACCTACTTTACACACTGTGCAGCTGAAAACAATTGCAGCATCTCAGCACTGTGCAGCTGAAAATGGTTGTAGCGTTTTAGCACAGTCCTGTGGGACGGGGTATGTTACATGCAAATAAATCCGGCGTTGATGCAGAGAGCGATGCGAGGACTCTCCTGCAGACTAGCAGCCAGCCTCTGAGCGGGAGGAACTTGCACACAAAGGCTTTGATTTTGCATGCTGGGTCTGTTTACTTGGGGATGTTTGAAATGGTTCCTCACCCAGGCTGTCTTTTCTCTGCCTCCTTTCTGAAATGCTGGTCTTGCCGCAGAGATAGGTGTCTCGGTGATGAAGCAGCAGCTTTCTGATGCAATTCCCGGCTGGGTTGTTCAGACATCGGTGCCACTCTGTGCTTTCCTTACTACACCCCGTCTGTAGCTGGCTCCTGCGGCACCTCCTGAACCACAGCAGATGATTCATTTCTGCTTTGGAAGCAGGGTGGACAACCGGGGACTGGCAGAGGAACCGCTCAACTCGCTCGAGTTACATCTGCATCAAAGACACCCCCAGGGTGAATACTGACTTTGTATAAGGCTCGTCCTTTCTTCACCTCCTGCCAAATGTGCTTTCACACTAGTACTTTACCCAGCTGGCTAATTCAGCCTTTGAAATTATCTCCATAATGTCGAGTACCTAAAAAAACATTCCCATCCCTTTATAAATATTATAATCTAGGTGTAAAGACATTGTTTCAGTGTTGTTTGCAATGTGTTGTATTTGAAAAAAAAAAAATAGTTCTTTGGTGCTGTGCAGCAATCCAGAGTGGAGTATAAACAAATCCTATGTCAAGCTGAAACAAGTCGGTTGACTCTGAGGAGGCAGAATGTAAATGCGCAAGAGAGAATTGGTACCTTTTGTTAAGGTTGCATCAAATGCAGGGAGATTGCTCACGCTGACAAGCCCTAAACCTTTCTTCTTAAAAGAAAGAAAAACGAAAAGAAAAAGCTCTTTGGAACAATTGAAAGTCGGTAGAAGATGGGTTTTGCGCAAAGCTTGCGTGAAGCGCGTCTCAGGTGCCTGCTTTGCAGATAAGGATCCGTCTGTTCTCCTGCGCTGCTTCTGATGCAGGGATAAAATTAATAACTTTTTGAGCCTTTATACCCAAATTCATGTGTTGGGGGCTGGGAGTGGCAGTGGTCAGATCCTGCCTAGCAGTCTTGCTGGGGTCCTCTTGGAAGCAACGAATTTAAGGAGACCATTTGGCTTTGCAGAGCAGGGAGGGGCCGTCAGCCCCACCGCTGGCACGGTTTCACGTCCAAGTCTCCGTTGCCAACCTTTGTCACCTGCTTCTTTACTGGAATTTAGAAGTCTCTGGCTTTTAAGTGATAGAGCACTCGAAAATAGTTTTTGCTCTAGTGGGTTTAATATGCAAACAGTGGAGCAGAGCCAATGGTCCATCGCAGGCAGCCTGGTTCTACAGATTGCTCCGTAAAGGTTTATTTCGGCTATTAGCTGTTGGGCCAATATTTTTCTTACAAGGAAGAGTCATGATTCTTGCAACCGAAAATTGAGGGTTTCACAGGCTGCAACTGGAAAATTGGCAGCTGTGCTCCTCTGCTGTAGACTGAAAGCCTGTGGCAGAGGGAAAGGAGTTAAATCAAAAAATACAGTTCTTCACTAACAGCTTTGGAAACTCACACCGCTGGTTAGCTCTGGAAAGCACACCTGGAGTAGGAATAAAGGTAACAATTACATAGTCAGGCTGTTTGCAGACAGTTAAAGGTGGTGAACTTTTCCAGCTCAGTGATGTATTCTTAAAATTAGGGATGGGAAAGTAAAATGCATTATTTGATTTAAAATAAAAATTAAAAAAAGCAAAGCTCCACCACTCACAGAACTTTAAAATTCTTTTGGCTGATACTGGAACATACAAGTTCTGGTTTTACCTGTATTTATTCCTTGATTTTCCTTGGAAGAACTTGCAAGTGGAAGAGGAAATGAAAGGTTGCTTTATCATGCTTCCAGAGAACAGCAGCTGGGCATTTTGTAATCCTGTTGTGTTTCCCAGGGAATTGCCATAGTCCGGCAGGCTCCTCTCTTCTGGTCAGTTATTTGGAAAAAAAAAACCATACAAGAAGCTTTTTGTGATTTTGCAGCTTGCCAATGCAAGAAATAAGCTTTAATCCATTCTAAAAATAGTTTCATGGTGTTGCTGCTTTAATTATTGCTAAGATGGAGGATTTGTATATTTTTTTCCATGAACATCTGGGTTAAGTAGTGGACAGCTTTGGTCTGTGTGCCTGACACGTGAGGTGGTTTTTATTCTGCTAGCTCTGGTCTGTGGGGAACATGGCCGTGGAGTTCAGAGTATAAAAAATAATAAATGTGGACCCATATTTCTGCTGCCATGTGTCTTTGCATCCCCAGTATAGAGTTATGGTGTGTAAATGCCCCAAACTGTAAGTCGGGACCGAGGTGGGATAGAGCCAAGGCCGGGTCTGTACCGGGGGAATGACCATTTCATTGACCAACACCATGAGTGTTTTCTGAGCGTTTATTCTCAGGGTGAAAGATCAGAACTGGGTGGGGAAAGGGGCTACCTCAGGAATAGGTAGGTCTGTTTATCTCCCTCTCTTGGTTCCTACTTTTAGATAAGATAGAGCTCTAATATTTTCATCTTTGGCTCTGTAGCTATTTTTCCTGTCCTCTTAGAGGAGTGTAATGGATAGTGAGCAACTTGTATTGCTGAGATCGTACTGAGAGTTCTTAGTGAAAAGCAAAATTAGGTTTGTAGCTGGCAATAGACTGGTAGAAATGGAGATTGATGTGAGTTTCCTGATCTAATTTTTGCTTAAACTACTGTGCTGTTCAGTAGAATTGGAAAGAGGGAAAGGATGTCTCATTTGTGGCCCTTTCAAAGCAAAACATATCGATGCCATTTCTTGTTACTCTGTATTTTTCTGCTGAGTGAGGTCCTACCGTACTCACCACAAAACCTTTTTGGATTTGCAAACTGCTTACACTGTTACAGCATCCCTCCTGTGTTGTGTTTTATGATGTATCACGTACCTTTTGTGTGCAAAGAGCAGGAGTTTGTGATGGGTTTGATGTGTCAGAGCATAGAGGTCTCCTCCAGAAGTCCCAGAACCATTCTCAGTTCAAAACTTGTAAATTGTGCAGGTTCTGAAACAGCACAACAAATTTGTGGCTCAGCATCCATGTGAGTGTGCAATATAGAAAATCAGGAGGTTTTAGCACAAAGGAAAGATCTTTAAGTCTCCTGTAATGCTAGAACAAAAGCAAAAGAATTGAGGTTTTTTCTTTAAGTATAGTTCCAGTCACAGATAAAGAAAACAATGCTCACAGTTAATATTTGGGTGGCTTTGTATGAGTTACAAACAAGTGGTATTGTAGCTGGTCTGATTGCCGGAAAACCGCTTTTTCTTTTTTTTTTTAACTGTTTTAAGATTTCTTTATCTGATATTTTGTTTTGCAGTATTATGTGCCAAGAATCTTGCAAAGAAAGATTTCTTCAGTAAGTATGCATTATTTTACAACTTTCTACCCTTGATTAATCAGATTTATGCATAGATTGCCCATGACAATCGTGGCTCATCTATGTATATAGTTTATTCTGTAGTAATGTTGTGTTACTGTGTGAGTATATGTTACCCTTAGCTGTATTAGATAGCACAGACTCTAGGCTTGGAAAGACCAAGCACTTAGCAATCCTGGTTCAAAGTCTGGCTGATGAGACCACAAGCAAGTTGTTGCTTATGGTTCTGTGTGGGGTACCTGGAGCACCCATCTCAGCCAGCTCTAGTTGTAAAACATGCCAGGAGTATGAGTAAAAGTATCCCGGTGCTCCAGTCTCCACATTACCTTAAGGACTGAATAAAAGTGCCTACCCATCAATACACCTGCATCACTTAAGCATACTTAATTAACAGTGCTTAACCTTTTGTTTTCTAAAAACTTTCCCAATTTATGGCTGATATCAGTCTGTATGACAGAAGTACATCATCCAATTAGGAACTCCGTTCTCTATTTAGGATTTATTTAAATAGTTTTAGGATGGTGTCAACTTTCTTAAGGGGGGACAAGCAGAAGCTCGTAACAGCATTATCTTGGAAGAAACAACCAAATAAATACTATGTTTGATAACACCTTTTCCCTTCCACAGGACTTCCTGACCCATTTGCAAAAATTGTTGTTGATGGGTCAGGTCAGTGCCATTCAACTGACACTGTGAAGAACACATTGGACCCCAAATGGAACCAGCACTATGATCTGTGAGTTGTTCTTAAAGTCATAAGTAAAATATACCCCAAGGATTTATCTAGTAAACAGTATGCAGGGATTAGTTGGCACTGCAGCTTCGTGGTCTGTTAGTAAGAAGAGTCCTGTTTTCTGAAGAGCATTGATATTTTTACCAGAAGAAATCAGCCTGTTAATAAAGCAGTGGTACTTGTCTTTTAGGTGTTTGGATTTGGAAGTACTTGTGTGTCAGGTACACAGCATGACTGCTTAGAGTAAGCTCTACTGGAGCAAGGCAGTCTGGCTTTTACAAAAGATTGTTCTCCTTGTAGTGATTTATTTTCTTTAAATTATTGGAAACATAAATTTGGAAGTTTTGTACATTAATCAGCTTGTTGCATAGGTTTTAATGAGGCTGTCTGTAGTTAAATTCATGCTGCAGCAATATCAATTTAACATGCTGTGTGAAATCGTAGTGCAGTAATTCATTAATAACACCATTTCAGGCTTAAGCACTTCTGTATTTCTAATAAAGCAGCATGACCAATAGACTGAAATGTATCAGAGCTTGTACCAAGCAAAGCATAAATTCTGTGCTGCAAAAAAGAGATGATTCTTTCTAAAATTACTCTTCTGATATATATTTTTCTAGATATGTTGGGAAGACAGATTCCATAACCATCAGTGTATGGAATCATAAAAAAATCCACAAGAAACAGGGAGCTGGCTTCCTGGGGTGTGTCCGACTCCTCTCCAATGCCATCAGCAGGCTAAAAGATACTGGATGTAAGAGCAATTCCTACCCTGTGCAATTGTTACTCCTCAGTGCTTTGTCTCTGAGTAGTGAATAGTATTTCCACACCTGCCCCTGTGTTTTGTTGATCTTTCCGATTCTCGTTTGCAGACCAGCGTTTGGATCTATGCAAACTCAATCCCACAGATACCGATGCTGTACGAGGCCAGATAGTGGGTAAGAGTACTCTCAGCTAACCTCTCCCCTTCTTGGGTAAATATATGGACAAATGTTGTGTTAAAAAGGAAACCTGTAGTTATTATTGCTTCTGTGCCTTTCTGTGTTATTTCTTCTGACTTTAATGGGATTAAATTACGTAACCTGGACATTTTCATTATACTCTTATGTAGGAGTTTGTTTTCTCTCAGTTGATAATGGGAAACTATATTAAAAAGAAACACATCTGGCAAGGTTTCTGATGCAGCTCTGGAAGGGTAAATGTTTCTGTGAAGTTGATTGCATTTGAACCAAGGTGACAGACAGAGACTTTTACATGGAAAAGAAGATCTGGAGGAGTTATAAGAAATTTTGCACATTTCTGTTTTAATCCCTTTGACTCATGTAACCCGTTCCCAGATTCCACTGAGGCAGTGCTAGAGCCCCATCTTACCTCGTTTTCTGCCCACCCCAACCCAAGCTTTTCATTGATACCTAAGTATCTTTGGCAACCCCCAAATTCTCACTAATGATGACATCTAGTGGCGACTCATTTCTTCCCACTCGCCCTTCCGGATCTGCTTGAAATGCAGATGTAGAACCTGGCCAGATTTGATATTTGCAGAAACAGACTCGGCTTAAGTTTTGAGGGGGTGATGCCTTTGGTTTCTCTTCTCCCTTTTGAAAAACAGCAGTGAGGCTTTAGGATTGTAGAAGGAGTTTTGGTAAGTGGTGTGCTCTTATGTAGGATACAGCTTTCCTTAATATTTTACCCTGTATAAACACGGGTTGTTTAGCTTTTTGTTGCTTTTAAGCAAACAGTTATTCTTCTGTTATTTACTTGTGTGTGTTGTGTTTTTTTTTATTTCAGTCAGTTTACAGACACGGGACAGGATAGGCACAGGAGGTTCTGTAGTAGACTGTAGAGGGCTTTTGGAGAATGAAGGGTAAGTATTGTTTTCTTTACACTTAATTAGAAAGATGGTTTATGTATGGAAAGAATGTAATTAACACTAGAAATATTTAATATCGATGTGACATTTATAGGAACCTTACTAAGGTTCCTATAAATGTCACATCCTTACTAAGCTATAACCTTACTACTTGATATATGTCAAATAGTAAGATTATAGCTTATTTTCTTCAAGTANTTAATATCGATGTGACATTTATAGTCTAGGAATATATGTCAAGTAGTAAGGTTATAGCTTATTTTCTTCAAGTGGGTATCCAGCTAAACTGAATAGGACTTAATATTTTTTGTTACCAGTGCTTCT
This sequence comes from Heliornis fulica, assembly GCA_013399135.1. NCBI lineage: Eukaryota > Metazoa > Chordata > Aves > Gruiformes > Heliornithidae > Heliornis > Heliornis fulica. The sequence continues at coordinate 103,920 of VXBZ01002184.1, read as the reverse complement.
GGCACCTCCATGAGAAATTTAGGGAATAAAAACATTAGGACAGTGGAGCATCTTGGGATAAAAGTGATAGCACTTGAAGTAACAGAGGGAGCAAGAGAGAAACAGTTATTTCTGCATTCACTTCTCTTGTGATGGGAACTCTTGAAGTTTCCCCATTTTCAGAACGGTTTATGAAGATTCCGGACCGGGAAGGCCACTGAGCTGTTTCATGGAGGAACCAGCGCCGTATACAGACACTACAGGGGCTGCTGGCGGAGGCAACTGCCGCTTTGTAGAGTCCCCCAGTCAAGATCAGAGGCTTCAGGCACAGAGGCTTCGGACTCCTGAAGTCAGAGGTCATGTACAGACACCTCAGAACAGACCCCACGGTCACCAGTCACCTGACCTACCGGAAGGCTATGGTAAAGAGTTTTCCAGAACTATCAAATTGAAGGTTTTGGTTGGTTTTGCTTTTGGGTTTTTTTTTTCAAACAGCTTCAGAGAAAAATTCTCTCACTTTTAATATATAGATGTGGTTTACCTGTTAGAACACGCAGCATCCATGTGCATCTAATGGGCCACATTTTGGAACAGGAACTAAGCAGTGCAGATGGGAGTTTGAGATTGGGTAATTAGCAGTTGGCTACGCCAGGATACACTGAGGGCTTGATGGTAAATTAAGCATGAGGTTGTTGTATGATGCTGTTACAGAAAATTCACTGCTAATCTTGGCTGTGTATCTAGGGAGAACAAATGTAAAGAGCTCTTTAAACTGGAGCAGTAATGCTATTTTTTCCTTCCCCCTTGGCATGTTGTGTAGGTTTGAGCCCACATTTGAGAAAAAAATTGGGAAAATACGAAGGCAACAAAGAAGCCAGTAGTACAGAAGATTAGAGAGGATAAGATTAAGGAGAATTTATATCTCGGAAAAGAGCACACCAAATCTAGGAGTAGAGAAATCCAGTTTGGGGGGTTTGGGCTTTCTCAAAATCTAAAAATAAACATGCAAACTAAAACATACTGTTGCAGGGATTTGTGATTTTCAAAAGGAACGCTGAAATGTGTAGTCAAGTAAATGTGTGAAGACAGCGATTAAGGAGGAAACAGTCCATGCTGCAGGAGATCTGGCGGGATAGCTAAAGTGCTTTCTCCTGGCTCTGGAAGGATGATAACATACTTTGAACAAACTGTCTGTTCTGTTGTTTTCAGATTTGTAATTAAGAATAATCTTTCTTCCCTTTTCATAGAACAAAGAACAACGGTACAGGGACAGGTTTATTTTTTGCACACACAGACTGGAGTTAGCACGTGGCATGACCCTCGGATACCAAGGTATGTATTTATAGCTACAAAGTCAGGGTTTTCTAGTGTGTGTGTGTCTGTATGGCAGTAAGCTGAATCTTTTAAGAGCAAAACTCTGAATCAGACCATCTAAATCTAAAGGGAGAGCTATGAGCAGGGGAATACTAGTTACCTATTCAACACACATTAAGGATTTCCCCTTCGTGACAGAAAAGAATACTTGTGAATCATGTAAAACAAAAGAGGGGAAAAACATAGTGCTTCAGGAACTCCCATTTGATAAATTCTTCCTAAAATGTTCATGTGACTTTGTTTTTTAGTGAACCTAGATATTTCTGAATCTTAGCTAATTTTTATTTTCTTCAAAAAGAGTTTTGACTGTAAATTGAAAGGAAAAAAGACTACTTGTAGCTTTTGCAGGAATATCACTTACATATAACTGAAATAGAGATGACTTGTCATCTTTAAACTTGGTGTTAGGGTTTTTTTATGCTTTAGACCACTGATTTGCAGCTAGAAAATCTGAATCCTCCACGTGATTAGTTTAGTAAAGCCTCTTTAAACATTAACCTGCAGTTAATCCAGGTCTTTGTGACGGTAGCTAAGGTCTGGCGCTCTTCCTTGAAGAGCTTGAGTCCGGGCTTTTTCGCCAGACCGCCTGCACCCCAGATGGAAGAGTGAAACACAACGTTTATAACACTCCAGCTGCTGTGCTGCCTGGATAATACATGAATGGGATACAGGATATTAGAAAAATGATAGGAAGTAGTGTAGGTAAAAGTGTTGATAACACCACAGTGTATGGAAGGATATGAAAAATAAAGTTGAGAGAAAGGGAGAAAATGGCTGATGTTAGATTAGCTGGTATCCTTGGAAGAAGAAATGACAGTGCTTTTTTCTTCATGTCACTCATGACACGCTTGTGTTTCAAAAAAGCCTTGTCTCTTCTCTTCTTCAAGTGATGCTGGTTGGCCTAATGAAAATATTGCAGCTTCTCAGCACATCTCAGAGCCAGGTTTGCAGGGCCAGCAGTCTTCCCTGGGCAAAGCAGTGTCTTGTGAGACACAGGTCACTCTTATTGTAGTTAAAGGTGGCTTTCTTACTACCAAGGTGCAGTGCAAAAACCTAACCTTGGCATTTAGCACAGATGTAGGTTGTTGTAATCAGATCTCTAAAGTACTTTCAGATGCCTAGCTGATTGAAACAAATGGTTACAACCATAATCTTCTTTAAGGAGCCTAACAAAGGCTTGTCTGTCTCCCTGTGTACTCCCTGCTGGCTTACACTCGCTAATGAAGCTTTGGTGTACAAAGTGTTTCTACCTTTTCTAAAGCCTATCAGTTTACTCATTTATACCCATGTTGCATGGTTAGATTGAAGTAAGGAAATACATGGAGTGGTGCCATCGATCCTGGATAATAGCAGAATCCATGCCAGCTCTCTAGAGAATACTTTATTTAACAACAGCTTTTCTGTCTAAAAATAATCTTCAGGTTTCCCTCCTTCCTTTTCTTAGTGTTTTCCTCTATTAGGTGTCTGGGGCCTTAAGTGTTTTCAATTTTCTAGTTGCAAATACATCCTCTGTATTGATTTCAAATACTACCTGAAAGTGAGTGACTGCCTTTAGCAGCACTTAGAATGATACCCAAAAGTGATTCAGAATGACAGTGGGGGGAAATGGGTTGGTAAAGCTTTGCTCTCAGTGATTTATAAGTCACATAGTTAGGATTCTAACATTGTCTAATTAAAGAGGAGATTTTTTTTTAGGTGATTTTAGTATTTGGCTGCTTTAGCCTCTTAACTTACTGGGTCTTTGGAGACAGTGATTGGTGAAGAGGCTTAATGGTTCCATTTTCTGCACATGGATCACATTAGGGTTAATGGGAAAGCTTGTGTGAAATTTTTGCTATGAAAAGTAATATCTCTCCCACGCTTACAGTCCTCGGAAGTGCTGTCATCACCTAGATGATGTTGCATATTGAAGTTACTTTTGAGCTGTATGGATTTATTACTTTCAAAGCCTTTCAAAGACAGAAGATGTTTTGCTGATTTCACCTCTCTATGTACATAGGGCATTGCACTGCTTAGACTGAGGGTTCTAACAAGACGGCATTAAAATCTCTGTTCTGCCGTTCCGAAGACTTTCACAGCCTAGAATCACCGAGCACCAAATTAATTTCCCCCTCTCCCTTGAATTTAAATTGTTTCATGCTTTAACTTTTTCTTTGCTTTTCCCCTCAGAGACCTTAACAGTGTGAATTGTGATGAACTAGGACCTTTGCCTCCAGGTTGGGAAGTTAGAAGTACAGTTTCAGGAAGAATATATTTTGTAGATCATAACAACAGAACCACACAATTCACAGATCCACGACTACATCACATCATGAAGTAAGAACCTTGCCTGATAAATAATTCATCTCAGTTTGGATTCTTAAACCTTTTATTTCTGTCCAATTTCAACTATAGTCTGGGAGTCACGAGGGGCTGTAAAACCGCACGATAACGGTGTTGGGGAACAGATGAAACCAAAGCTCTAGTCAGGGTTCTTAGTAATGGTTTTATCAGAGCTTTTTGCAGAGACTCTTAAAAATGCTTTTACTCTGCTTTTAAGTCTTCAGGTTTAAGAGATGACTTGCTTAGTTCAGCACAGCACTGATCTCTTTAAGCTGGTCTGACAAAATTACACCAAGCTGTGCTGGAGCGAGTGTGGAGTTCTGGGAATGCTGGTGTGTGGGGCAGAGGCCCTGCCAGGCAGTTCGCAGCAGTCAGCTCATCCCTGCCTGGCTTCGCAGTTCCAGCTGTGTGCTCACTACACCAGACCCAAACTGGCTTTGTGCTCCCTTTTGCTCCAGACAGACAAGAAGAATACAAAGCCAGCTGGAGTCTGGTTGCCTGGTGCTGTGCACAGCCAGCTTGGGTTTAGCAGGATATAATAAGCTCAAGGTCTGCATCATGCAAAGACAGATGAACTGTTAGGGAACTGACCCTGGGAACAGCAGTGCAGTGCTTCTTGTGTTCAAGATCAGGCTTTGTCCTGGATCTGAGTTGTCTGTGCTTGAGACCAGCTGGGGAATCTCTGTATCTAAAAAAATCCTTGCTTCACAATCCAGATAAAGCACTGATGGATAAAGCTAGATGAATGTATGAAGCTACAATTTTATGGGACAAGCACATGTTTCTCTTTCTGATTAACCATAGCTGCAGTAATTTTACTGTGTCAGGAATCCTCAGTCTTACTTTGCATGGGACTGGAATAAAAATCATTGATGGCTCCATTTATAAAACTTGTCTGTTCCATTAGAGGTGTCTCTTTGGATCATACTCTTGAAAGTTGTTTCCAAATGGGAGATCCCACACATACTGTTTAATTACTGCTTAATCAGCATTCAGAGACCATGCTCCACAGCCTTCTGCAATGTATTGCATATAAAAACTGAGCTGCAAAATGCCAAAGCTCTTTAATGTAAACATCCATGTTCCTCACGGCCCTGAACATAGGGTAGTGAGGCTGTAGAACCTAGCCACCTGAACATCTGTTTTACTGCAGGTTCCTTTTAGAGAATCAGTTCTTCCATCATTGTTTTACATATCCCTTATTGTTATGCTTCTAGAATAAGTATCTTTTCTTTCAAAGCCATCAATGCCAGCTGAAAGAGCCCAGCCAGCAGGCTCTGCCAGCTCCGAATGAGGGGTCGCTAGAAGATGGCGAGGAGTTGCCTGCGCAGAGATACGAAAGAGACTTGGTCCAAAAGTTGAAAGTTCTTAGACATGAGCTCTCTCTTCAGCAACCACAGGCTGGTCACTGTCGCATTGAAGTATCCAGAGAGGAAATATTTGGAGATTTTGACTTGTTATTACCGTTAGCACCTTTGACTCAGTAAAGCAAGAGTGATCTTCTGTAGTTGTCTTATGTATGACAGGAATGCATCATGGTAGACTTAATTATAGGAAGGAGACAAAAAGTCTAATTGTTAAAATGCACATACAGGAATCCTACCGTCAGATAATGAAGATGCGGCCAAAGGACTTGAAAAAGCGTCTGATGGTGAAATTCCGAGGGGAGGAAGGCCTGGATTATGGAGGAGTAGCAAGGTGAGATTTGGAGGTTCATCTCATGCTTTTTAACTGTAACACTGTCCTTAAAGTGACCTGTCTCTGATATCATTCCCTTTAAAATTACCTACTAATGGTATTTGCAAGTTGTTTGTGATCTAGTTTATAGGTTGTGGTTGTAGCTTCAGATCATGGTAGATGGGAAAGTGGAAGGATGTGATGTGACAGTTGTCCCACAGCCCTCCTGGTGTCAAAGGCTCATTCTAAATGACTTGATGTGCTTTGTGTTTGGGAACATTACTGGAATTAACACCAGACTGAGGTGTTTCTGTTTCCCCTCATCCCCAGAGGTACTCTGTTCCCATCACCCTTACCGAGTGAGCATAGAGGCCTGTTTAGGATAGGCTATTGATCTTACTGCAGGATGTGCTGATCCCAGCAACAGGCTCCTGTTTCGTGGGTGGGAAAGCACAATCAGCTCAAATGGTGAAGCCTTTGAAGAGGGAGATAGAGTCTGAAGTAAGATCCAGATCACAGTGAAGGTTTCATTAAGTACCCATCTGATTTCTGGTGAATGGATTGCAAGATGGAAGGGGTTCCTCTTTGTTATGTCTCAGACACTTTTGTGAGAGACCTCTGATCAATTAGTGCAGGAGTGGAAATGAGCTAATCCTAAACACAGGCTCAAATTTTAGAGAAGACTTTTGTCCCCTCTTAAAAATAATAATTCCCTGTGTGTCACATCAGATCTGAAGTTCTGGAGTTGAGTGTATGTCCCAGGATTGTTTTTGAATGTTCTCCCTCAGAGTAGAGGATCTCTTACTCTCCAAATATCTGAACTCTGAACAAAGCCAAACTGTTTTGGAAGTGGGTCTTGTTCAGTCTCGTTTAAGCATGTCCCTGATAGTGTTCAGGAACAGGTGAAGAGTGTAGTAGCATTTCGTAACAGCTTGCTGTAGTTTCTCTAATTGATGTTAATCCTTCAGTACTTCTAAACTAAAACAAGTTCACCTTTGAGTGGAGTGAGACACTTCATAGGTTTTTCAGCACACCTTTTTGGCCTGCACAAAGAGGGCAGTGCAAGGTGATCCGATTTTGAAATAAGCATTTCATAACTGATAACTAATTTGATGATTCAGGGTAATTATATTGTCTGAAACTTAAGTGGAAGTTGCACCCTTCTAAAATACTTTTTCCCACACACACAGAGAATGGTTGTATTTACTGTGCCATGAAATGTTGAATCCCTATTATGGACTCTTCCAGTACTCCACAGATAATATTTACACGCTGCAAATTAATCCAGACTCTTCTATCAATCCTGTAAGTATTAATTTGTGAGTGACATGCCTGCTTTCACAGATGTCCCTGTGGTTTTTGTTCTAGCTGTTCTTCCATGACAGGAGTTTAAACTGAAGGGTAAAGCTGAATAAGAATGTGTGAATGAGTCTGATGTTGATAAAGCATGAAGCAGAGAGGGTTTGTTCAGAAGTGAAAAACATGAGAGGAGGTGTCTTTTCATAAGTATCCAGTTTCTTTGAGACTCCTCCCTGGGATACTCGGGGATTCTGCAAAGGTACACATGGCTGAAACTCATTTTTGCTGTGAGTGCAGCAATTGTGCAAACAGCTTTGCAACCTAAGCAGGGTTCACCCTATAACTGCAGGGACTTGTGTGCCTTGCTTGCCCTTCCTCAATAAGCTGCTCTGCTTGCTTTTTTACCTTACTGGAGGATTTGTATTGATTCAGACTCTAAAAGCAGCAGCAGTTGTATAGGTGCAGGGGGATTTTTCCTGACGTGACATTTCCTGACATTTACACAGTAAGGTGAGGAAGATGAGTGGAAGCATCTCACCCATAGGACTCACTCCTCGGTGTTCAAAAGGCAATTTATAAATAACATGAAAGACTTGAATGAATTGGCAGTTAAAGAATAAACTATTTTGTTCAGAATTGCCATATCTTGGATTCTGAGGGGTTTAATGATTTTCTTGCCGGGAGTTTTGCCCTTTGAGAGGGCTGGAGGACTTATATCCAATTTATTAGTCGGGTAATGCACAGAGACTTGTTTGAGTCATTTAATCATTAAATGCTTCTGCTCTGGTTATGTTATGAGGAAGACTGGTGGCTCTCTTGCCCAGAGGGCTGCGGATGACTTTCACTGCATGGGACTGATGCCGCAGATACAACCACAAGATGTCAGTGTCTTCCCACTACTTGATTTTTCTCTCCTCTCTCCCTGCAGGACCATTTGTCTTATTTCCATTTTGTTGGTCGGATAATGGGTTTGGCTGTGTTCCATGGACACTATATCAATGGGGGTTTCACGGTTCCCTTTTACAAACAGCTTCTGGGGAAGCCCATTCAGCTTTCTGATCTGGAATCTGTTGACCCAGAATTACACAAAAGTTTAGTTTGGATCTTGTAAGTACTGTACTTCTCGATTGCCTCGCTGTAGAGAGGATTGGGCAGACTATGTTGGTAGTAGAGATATAATGATTTATAGAAAACATTTGAAGAAGTCCTGTAAAGAGGGATATTTGTACAAAATTATTAAACTACTGTTTCTGTGACAAAAAGGCTTGAGGAAAAGTTCTCATCACAGGCTCTCTGTTAGCTTACCTTGCAGGAAACTGTGTGTTAAATCATTAAACATTGCATGGCTATGGTAGAATATCAGAGTATCAAAACCCAAACTCAGAACAGAGTTCCAAGGGGAAGTACAGCCTTGCTCAAAACAAAACCAACTGTGATTAAACTGGAAAGTAATTTGGGCTTCTGTACAGTTACAGTTCAGAACAAAATCCAGTGTTCATTGTAGCCTTGGGACTCTCAGCACTGCTTTGCATTATCTTGAAATTTGTGTGCCCTAAATGCTCTTTTGAATTGTATTTAAAGTTACCAGATCTCTTCCATGCTTCACACAGATACATAACAGCAGATCAGTTTATTTCTCTCTGTGTGTGTATATAGGATTTAATTATTTCTTCATTATCCTGGGCAGAGCTAGAATTAGAACAGCCTCACATCTGGTCCAGCTATTCATTAAGCTGTACAGAAACTGGTGATTGGGGCAGTATTCATCTAGAGGTGTGAAATGCCAGTGGCTAGTTACCAGGTTTATTGTGAAGACCAAGTGATTGAAGAACAAACTGTCAGCATCAGGACTGGGAGTTATCAAACTATGAAAAATCAAATTAAAAAAGAAGTTTTACCCTCTCTGTCTTTCCTCTGACAGAGAGAATGACATCACCCCGGTGCTGGACCATACCTTTTGTGTGGAACACAACGCTTTTGGGAGGATTTTACAGCACGAACTCAAACCAAATGGCAGGAATATTCCAGTGACAGAAGAGAACAAGAAAGAATATGTCAGGTATTGCAAAACAAAAACATATTCTGCAGATGTGGAAAGAAAGTAGCAAACAGATGAATTATATATATTTATATATAATGAATAATATGAAATAAGTATGTGGGGTGGAATACTTCAGTCATAAATGCCTGAAACATTTTCTATTCAGTGCCACATTGTAACACCTGGGAAGATGAAGCTGTGAATTGTAGTTTGTTTTTTCTGTTGATGGTGCAGTAGGACGCTGTTGATGGAAAAAGGAACTGATTAGCACCTCTTTTGTAATACAAAACGTGTGTATTAAAGCAAGTACCTCTCTAAAATGAGCATTTTCCGTCTCTGCTGTAGTAAATCCAGTCCTGTCTAGCTCATCATCCATGACTCTTTCTTTCTTGCCCTCCCAGGTTGTATGTAAACTGGCGATTTATGAGAGGAATAGAGGCACAGTTCCTGGCTCTGCAGAAAGGTTTTAATGAACTTATTCCTCAACATCTCCTTAAGCCTTTTGACCAGAAGGAACTTGAGGTATACATTTTATCCACATGGAATACTGTTTTGTAATTTGCTTGGTCCTCAATCAAACATCTATATTAAACAAACAAACAAACAAACAAAAAAAAACCCACAAACAAACAAAACAAACAAAAAAAAAAGGCAAACCACAAAAATCTTATTCCAGTCTACATACCAGAAAGTTGTGATTTTTTTAACCAAACCCTTTCTGGTTTAAACTAGATATTCTTTGGGTTAACACTGAGAGGGCTCCTTAAGCAAGGAGAGACAAATGCACCATGTTGTCTAACCAAGGAGTAATGCTAAAAGCAGGTTGTCTGGGCAGGGGGAGTGCTGCAAGCCTGAGGAATTGTTGACAAGACCTAACACATATCTACCCCCAGTGACTGCCTTCATACATGGCTGTTGCTGTATGCACATCAGTTTGCAGGGGCTAAAAGATATGTGTAGAGCATACAGAAAAGAAATTAATTGGTCTTCTTGTTTAATCCTGGGGCACAGAATGCCACCCCATAAAATAATTCTTGTTGTAGCAATATTTCTTCTGGATTTGCCTTTTTAAAAAACTAAGGCAAACTGTGGAAAACGGACCATTAGTGGTATTGGAAGCCTTAGCTTCGTGCCAGTCATGTGTGCATACTGATTAATCCCACGAAGTTGTATTCCATTTGCTAGTTGCTTGAAAAGGCAGATTAAAAATCCATTAAATATTTTAGTACTGCCTGTGTCAGAACAGTCACAACTGTCCCAGTAATGCAAATGAGTGAGTGTGGGCTGTCTTGGTGGAACTGAAAGGCAGCTGCTAAATGGTAGCTCTCAGAAACGTGACCCTCAATAGGGAATATTATGGGAAATTTAAAATATGATGCATATTTTGTTTTGAACAATGAAGTTTATTTGTTGTTGCCAGGGGAGGTGGTTACATTAACAGCCAGCAGCAACTTCCTTTTGACAGTATTTTGCAACCTGGTGTCATCTGAAAAAGAGATTGAGATAACATGTCTGCTCTGTGTCAGAGCCTCTCACAAATGGCATCAGAAAATGCAATGAAAAGTTTCTGTAGGTTGTTGGGGGTTATGAAACAACCAACCAACTGGGGTGTCACTGTGCACTGAGCAGGATTCTGTCGTAGCTGGTATTGGCACCTCTAGGACAAACTTCCACTGGGACAGTGATGTGTAGTGCAGTGGATGACATGCCTTCTTCCAAGGGTGACAAGCTGCTTCTTCCTGTGCTGCTTCCTCATAAAGATGTGCTGTCCTTTTCATGTAGGATAGAACTTATTTTTAAAATTCAGGTTTTGAATGGGCTTTTGACTAATTTTCTTGTGAATATTCTAATTCTGATAAGCATACTCCTTGGCCTCAGTTTCCTTGCAGTTAACTGGAGAGATTTACTGCCTTCTACTAACTGTTTTGGAGCATTACCATTCATCAGGAAGGTGTTTCAAAATGCTGGCTTCATGAAATGGTTGGATGGGTGTTTTTATAGCTGCAAACCTGAAATGACTCTGAATGTTAAAGCGTTTTTCTAATCCTTTAACAGCTAATCATAGGAGGCCTGGATAAGATAGACCTGAACGACTGGAAGTCAAACACACGTCTAAAGCACTGCATGGCAGATAGCAATATTGTGAAGTGGTTCTGGCAAGCAGTGGAAACGTTTGATGAAGAGAGGAGGGCAAGGCTGCTGCAGTTTGTGACGGGTTCGACGCGTGTCCCACTTCAAGGTTTCAAGGCTTTACAAGGTGACTGATGTGGAGGCCGAGTTAATCTGTGGTGGGAGATGGAGATAAAAATTGCATGGTATTTACTAGACCCTTGTAAAATATCAGCATATGACTGGATAACTCAAGCACTTACAAACTTTAGATCCCAAGAGCAGTTTTTCATTTGTCAGCAGCTCTGCTGATGGCAAACACTTCAGCCGTTTCTGATAGTGATGGGAGCTCGTAAATCTGTCATCGTGTAGCACGGTGACTGGTGTTGATATTACCTTATCAGTCTCCTGTGGCTATGGGGACTGATGTCAAAATCATTGCATGCAAGCATGCAAATGATTATAGAACTGAACAAATAATTTTTTCATGTTGAAAATTGTATTCCCTTCATTTCTTGGCAACAGACCATAAGACTTAAAAACAAGTTCCTGAAACTTGCCATTTTTTTCATCAGAAAGGGTGGCAGTGGCCAGTCTCCTACTAACATTCCATCTGTTGGGTGACAGCAAACCAATGTTCAAAATGAAAATGAGCATTCCTGTTTTACAAGGAAAACCTTCTTGCACTTACATCTTTCCAGTTCTGAAGGTGCAACTTTGCTGATACAAAATTTAGCAGCTTTCCAAAATGCTAGTCTGCAAATTTCATCGTTGTGAAGAGCCCTGGCACGTCTGCCATCCCTCCATCAGCTGCAAATCTGATCTACACATTTAACTCCGTGACATACTTAACATTTGCAGCTGGAACTATAATTTTCTACCTTGCCTTTTTATATAAGTAGCATAATCTGTGTGCCTGAAAGCTGTTTTGTTGAAGTGCATTAACTAGAATGTGTGTTAAGGTTCTACAGGCGCTGCAGGACCCAGACTGTTTACCATCCATTTAATAGATGCAAACACGGACAACCTTCCAAAAGCCCACACTTGGTAAGATGAAAACATTCTGTACATGAGTGCTTGTTTCCCCTTTGTATTGGTTTAAAGGAGTCCTCTCCGTTTATCCTGGGTGCGAACTAACCGTGTGATAATGCAGAGATGACTCCAAGTGTGTCATGGAAATATCTGGACTCTGGAATCAGTAAATAATCGACTTCTCTTATCACTTGATTGGTCTTCTACGCTATCTGTGGGTTTTGTTTATCCCAGAGTTGATTATTCTGGACAGTGAAATGTTTTTAAGTTTATTTCTACATGTTCAGCAAAAGTATTCACCAAACAGTGACTCACAGCAATGAGTCCTCATCCAGGTCTGTCTACACAGAACAGAAGAGTTTCTTTCTTACAAGTACTGTTTTGATACAGTGTGGGCACAGAGCTGAGGGCTCGCACGGAAGTCTCACCCTGTCCGAGACAGGAAACATTTTGCAGTGATTCTGTGCAGGCAGAGCAGGGAGTGAGCCTGTCAGAGGTTTTGTTTTATTTGCAAGTGTCCTGTATCTGTCACCTGCCTCCTCCTCCCAAATGCTGTCCTATTAAGTCCTGAAGAAGTACAGTTGTTTTTATCTCATCTTCTTTGGCTGCTGAAGGGGCTGAAGCTCTCTTTGATTTTTTTGGTTTTATTTTTCTTTACAAATTCTATCTGTATGTAGCTGATCTAGATTTTTTTTCAATAGATATTTTAAACTCATATGCTGCAATGTGTTGTTATTTTACCTCTAGCTTTAACCGGATTGACATTCCGCCTTACGAGTCATACGAGAAGCTTTATGAGAAGCTGTTGACAGCTGTGGAAGAGACATGTGGGTTTGCTGTGGAGTGAAAAAAGCAACCAAAGGAAACAGATGCTAGCTCATGGACCACCAAATCAAAAGCTAGAAGAAGCTTGCTGTGAACTTCCTGCTAAGCTGTCTGAAGCATCAGAACTCTAGACAACTTAGAGATGGGGCTGTTTCCCTTCCGCCGCTGGTGGATGAGGGTGGGGGTAGGGGCTTTTGTTGGTGGTTTCCAACTCTTCTTTTCTCTCCTTTGTTACGATAACCCCTTCCCTCTTCTTCCATCCCCCTTAAAATGAAATGCAGCCAAGTTCAGCATTTGGCTTTGGTTACACAGGATATTCTGCTAGATTTGTAACACATATTGTGATAGGGTCAGTGACCTGTGGGGTTTTTTTTAATAGGAGAATCAAACTACAATTAAGAATGAGCTGAATTTGCTGAGGACTTGCAGCTGGTAGGTGTACCTGGTTAGTTTGTCTTAAATCAAGCTTGAGCCTTTGTAGAGTCCGGCGGGTGCAGTGTCTGACTGGCACTATAATTTGCATTGCACATTTTAAACACCTGATTGAAAAAAAAGAAAACTTCTAGCAGAAAATACCTCCATATGAACATTTAACTGAAAAGTGAAGAAATCCCAGTTCTGCCTTAGCAGGAAGCTCCCAGTAGAAGCTGCGGCTCACCTTGAGAAAAAGTGAAGGAATCTGGGACAGCTTTAAATGGTATTGTGTGATTTCTTTTTGGTTGTCCTGGCTGAAATCTGATTGTTTTGCACATGAAAACAATTATTTCCTCCTGCAGAATTACTTTCCATAGTTCATTCAGATGTAAGTACCTTGCAGAGAAGCCTTGTAAGGAGACAGAGGATGGAAAGTCCATTCGATCCCAACGCTGTGATTTCTGTGCCACTATTTTACCCAAGATGCGTTTGTGTGATTTCAGATTCTGAGACTCACACGGAAATGGCTGAAAGTGAAGTTAACAGAGCATACATCTGTTCTGAAGCTTTTGGCCTCAGGAGAGGTTAAGGTAAAAGAAGGGTAACTACATAGTGAGTACACTTTAAATGTTATTGAAAGCTATTGGAAGAATTTATTACTTCAGTTCTGTAGGGATGAAAATTTCTCCGGAGAGCCATATAAGGTTTTGGTTTTTTCAAATATCTGAAACTAATATTAAAAGGTTTGTTCTCTAACACATTGCTAAAACTACTTCCCAGGGGAAACAAAAGCAAATCAAATACCTGAATCACTAACATTTTTCCCAGTTTGCACACCAAGATGAGACAGTATTTTAACAAATATCATGGCTTCACAAAGACCCAGTTATCTATCAAACATGTCTAAACGTAAGTGAAGCAGACTTGCCTGTATAGGAACTTTTTTTCTCTTTGGCAAGCCTGATTTTTAGAGACATTCATTACTGAAACATTTAACAGACATTATGTTTATGGAATAGTGCATTGAAATTCAGCTGTGGGTAAGAGATCGTTCTTAGAAGATGTCTACTGGAATACTTCTATTTTGTCTTTTTTTAATTGAATTTGATAATAGCTTTAAACTGTGATAGGACAGAAAGTAGACACTTGTCAGAACCCTGGCATCTTTTCTCTGTTTTGTTTGTGGTTTTCTTTTCTCCATTGACCATATTCCTTGTGATTTGTTGTTGGGAGTAAGGATTTGCACCGGAGGTGTGAAATTGTACCGTATTGTGAGGTTTGCATGGGGGGGCTAAAGATGCTCATCCTGCAAGACTGTACAGGCGAGGCCTTTCCAGACCCTGTTTGGTAGGAATCTTTTGGCACTTGGGGACCAGTTTCTGCAGTACTGGTTGTTGGCATGGAAGTGAAACCGTGTGATTCTCTTGGAAGAAAAGAGAGGAAATGCAACCTGTCTGCAGAGAAGCATCTGTCCGGTCTTGGGCTGAGTAGCAGAATCCCCACAGCTCTGGCTTTTTTAAATGGCAGCGAAGTCATACTGGTTCACAGAGTGTATTTAATCCTTTCAGTACATTTGAACGTGTAATAAACCAGTCAGATAGGAAAAATGCAAAATGGATTATTGCCCAAAAGCTTTGCATGCCGTCTCATGTGGATTTTTTCACTAAAAGAGTTTAAAAATAACAGATAGTAATGCCCAGCACTGACAGAAATCCTGTCACATAACCTCTACATGCAGCACAACTGGCTCATAAAACCCAAGCGAGGTGAAGGTAAAGGCCCTTGGTTTGGAGATCTATAGGTCAAGTAGCTTTATGTCAGCGACACAGTTGACATGATAGTTCCTAATGTCTTTGCTAGGTCAGTGTTTTATTGAATGCACAAAATAAGAATAGGCAAGGATTGTTGTTTTGAAAAGTCCGTCTGGTTTTTGCTGTATTTAAAGCCCTTGTCAAGGTACCTCCGTCATGCTGACAGCAAGGAGAATAGGGCACCGTCTTTTTCATTATTTCAGTTCTCTCTGAAACAGCTTCACCACCTCTCCCATCGTGTTGTCTTTGCAGTTTTGTGCCACTTCAGTGACGACAAAGACATTTTTTTGGTATTGTTCCGTACATGCGCTTGAGGCAGGCCTTAATTCTGAGTGGGCAGACAGAGGGAAAGAAAGAGGTGAGGTAGAACGGGGTTTAAGCAATGGCTTGTTCTTCCCATGGCTGGTTTCAAGGCCAGGGAAGGATGGAGTGAAACAAGAGTGGGCAAGGCTTGAGCCATTGACTCTCAGAGGTTTCAGGAGCTGTTTGGATAACCTCAGCTGTCGGAATTTGTACCTTCGCCCCCCACTTGGTCTGCCAGCACTTGAACTGGTCGTTACTTCTCAAACTTGCCCAAAGAATAACATCGAGTCTGGTGTCCATTTCGTCCTTACACATTCCACCTTGTACGCGGATACTCTTGGATCTGACCTGAAGGAAATAACAAGGTACAGCGTGTCTTTTGTTCCTGTCCTAAAGGCAAACCTAAAAAGCTGGTCCGTTGGCACAGACCTCAGTGCTTGCCCTGATACTGCTCATCAGCCTATACTATATGCTCAGGGATGTAGGAAACCACCACTTTGCTCGTGTTTTAAATCGGGAAGAAACGAGACTGCTTTACGAACGTTGGCGTCGTTAACTTGGGCATTATGTTAGATGAGACCCTGCTTCAAAAAGGCTGCTCGAAGCTCTGGATGGTGAAATCAGCATTTGCTCAGCAGTATGTACTTAGTTCAAGTCGAGGTGGTTATGAAATCCAACAGATATTGTAAATTAGCGATCCGGCCACCGGGCCCTCTGGAACCCCGGTGCCCAGGTTCAGGGCCACGTGGCACAGCAAGTTCCCAGAAACACAGTATGGATCTGTTTTTAATTTGTTAATTTTTCCTTTCCTTTTTTTTTTTTTTTGTTGTTCCTCAACCACTTTATAATGTATTTTTTTAATTTATTATTTTGTAATGTCATGTTTAAGTATTGCTGCTATCCTTGTTATTCTTCCCACTGTTTTTATTGCAGATTTATTTTGTGAAAGTTGTACACTAATGTTTCATTTTATGTCTAAATCAAAGTATTTAAAGAAATACTAGTTCTATTTAATGTGGTTATGGAACCAGCTGGAATAAACAGTGATTGTATAGTAGGCTGGACCCAGGAGGTCATGTTCATTTTTGTTACATATGCAATAAACTCACAACTTTAAAATCTTGGTACCCCCGTTCTGTTTGTTAAAGTATGTGTGGGAAGTCCCAGGGGAATCGGTAACCGGTGGCACAGTAGTGGGCTGGAGGGTGAAGGCAGCACTGAATGGCGCCAGCGACAGGAAAACGTGGAGTTTGTTAAAGTTTCAGCAGTGTTGGCTCACCCTGGA
The DNA here is from genome assembly GCA_013399135.1 of Heliornis fulica. NCBI lineage: Eukaryota > Metazoa > Chordata > Aves > Gruiformes > Heliornithidae > Heliornis > Heliornis fulica. The sequence continues at coordinate 87,449 of VXBZ01002184.1, read as the reverse complement.
GCACCCCCCAAGTGGCTGTAGCCCTGTCCCATCAGAGCACCCCACGGGCCACCTGACCCCCTCGGAGCACTCCACAGATGACCTGTAACACTCCACAGATGGTCCTGTAACACACACACACCCCGGGGAGGACCCCACGGGTTCTGCACCCACTCCACCCCCCTCCAAGGA
>VXBZ01002184.1:7708-86853 GCA_013399135.1 Heliornis fulica | reverse complement strand
AGGGGCGGTGTGGGGGTGGACGGGTTCGGTGAGTGACCGCTGGGTGCCGGTCGTGGGTCGTTTCCGCGTTTCGGGTGGGGTTGGGGAGAATCAGCCGTTGCCGGGTGGCGGGGGAGGGGCCGGCTCCGACCGCTGGGGCTCCCCTGGGCCTGCCCGGTGGCTGTTTGGTCGCCGTCTCCGGTTGAGGTCCTGCCCCGCGGTCCCGCTCCGCCGTTCTCCTTCCCTCAGCTCGGGGCCGGGGTCACCCCCACTGCCCCCGGTTCCCCCTTCCCGGCGTGAGGCCCTCGGCTCCCTGCGGCCNCCTGGCGCTGCTCTCCGTGGGCTCCCGTTACCGGCTCCTTTCGGGTCACCCGGGCCGCGTGTTCGTACGCAGGAAGGAAAACAGCGTCGGTTCCGGAGCTGGGGGGGGAGAGGCGGCTGTCAGCTTGGCCGTTGCTTCTGACCGGGGAGCACTGGGTGCCGTTGGGGTGTCCTGGCACTTCGGGTATCTGCTGGGGGAGTCGCTGCAGGGAAGGAACCTGAAACGGAGCAGTCCGGGGATCTGGGGGAGGGATGCTCCTGTCCCCCTGCTCCCTCCCTTTGAGTGCTCACCCAGTCAGGGGGAGAGAGAGCAAACGCTGGAAGCGCTAATGCGTGTGGTATTTGTAAAACTGGGGTGTCCGGGGGGTGTTTCGGCCTCTGGAGCCGAGTGTGTTCCCCCAGACGGCTGGAGAAAGGTCGGCTGCTCAGGTAGTTTATTCCGAGGCCAGAGTGGTAGTGAGCTCTGGGGTGTGTGAGGAGAGGAGTGTCTGCTTGCCCGGGCAGTACTCCCACACACAGCTCTGGGATGGGTGAAATGTAGGTTTGCTTATGAAGTTGGTGACACCTCCTGGCTCCGTGGGCTTTGCAGCTGCACTCCTGGAACCCCGGTGTGGCCATGGGGCTGATAACGGCTGCTTGTGCCTGTGGGTCTGGCCTGGGAGGCCTTCTCTTCATCTGGCATTTGCTTTATGACCTGCAGCATTGTCTTTGAATGTCTTCTTATTCTAGAGTCTTACTGACAACATGTACACCAGAAACTTAGCTTTCACATGAATAAGTGTAGTTGTTGGTTTTATATTTGGTTTACCAACTGAGGTTCACTTTCTTACACAAAGTGTTATGGTTTGGTCGCTGTTCTGAGGCCTACAGTGCTTTAATAAAGTAAAGCTAATGTTGGTGTTGGGCACTCTTGTTCCCATTATCGAGATGTAATGATGAGGGACTACAGCTCAGTTGTTCATGCGCTTGTCAGTGTCTGGTTGTGTTTCTTACTGACTTCCCCACAGACCAGCAGGCTCTCCCTGCTTTATTTCAGGCAGCAGTCCTAAGAGGAATAGGTAATTGCCTCCGTGACTGAAAGACATGGGTAGTGTTAATGCTCAGACCCGTGAGCAGATCCTGGTTTCTCTGTTCTGCTCTGTGTCTGTTGGTTCCTCTTTATTACAGTTTCTGCTCTCTCACTTGATGTACTCTGGAGCTTTGCAGGCTTCCAGCAGCAGTGATGGAGGAGAAGGCAGGTGTCCTGGTGGGGTGGACAGGCAGGACTTTGCATGCTCAGTTAAGAAGTGACCTCCTCTTGTTTCTGGAGAGGATAGCATGAGAGCTCTTCTTCCGGCCTGTGTGGAAGGTGAGGGGGGATGTTTGAGGCCTATCACTTTTCAGGCCTGATCTTGAGCCGGTTTGGGTAGGCCCCTGTGCAGGCACCATGCTGTTGGGTCCTGAGGCACAGGCTGTACAGTGGGCCCCTTTTCTTTAGGGATGGTAGAATTGCAGGGACAGCTTTTAATTACAGACCTGTGGGATTTACAGCTTTCTTCAGAGCTTTTCACTTCCAGGATGAAGGCTCTGGAAAAATCCCACGGCCTTGCATCAGGCCTTTCGATATTGTGAACGTCTTAATAGATGTCATGTGCAGAGTGTCTGTGTGGTGTGACTCGACACAAATAAACAGTCATCTTGACAGGGGTTTGTGCCTGGAATACCAGGGTTTGGGAAAGGACTCAGACCCACTTCCTAAAGGAGGTCTGTGGAGGCCTTCAGCCTGCCTGGTAGTGCTGCGTTTTGGTAACGGGCCTTCTTCCGTGTTTCATTCCTTCCTAGGATGTTTTCCTGTAGGCCTGGCTTCAGGCATCCTTCAGGGGTAAGTCAGGGCACAAATAACAGTTCCTGGAAGAGCAGCTGGGGCAGGCTTTGCTGGTGATAAGGTACATTCTGGTTTGCAGTGGGGTGCTGTAAGCCTATTCAGGGCTTGTGTTTCAGAAGCTGCCCCAGAAGTCCAAATTTCTGGGTAGTCCATGCTTTGTCTGCCTGAGAATGCTGTGGGTGTTACTGCCACTGGCAAGCTGCAATCCCTGGTAGCATGGCTGGTGCTTTGAAAATCAATAAAAAGTTCTGTGGCAAAAATAGGTGGAGTGAACACACAACTTGGGTGACTTCAGTGTGGCTGGAGAGGAGCAGGAAGCATATCTTGGAGGCCAGGAGCCAATTAGTAAGCTGGAGTAGCACAAACCATCATGTGCAGGAGACATGGAGTCCTTTGGGTGTTTAGTGCCTGCTAGAAGGAAACCACATTCATTAATTTGAAATACGTGTCTTTATTTGTTTTTAAAGTCATTGTGAGTGGTTTACTGTGTCACAACACCGTCAGCTCAGCGTTGCAATGGGCGTCGGGGCTTGCTGCCGGCTGCATTCTTCTTGGGACAGTCAGAACTGCGCCATTAATTCCTCCCGTCAGAAACATGGTGGGATATTTGCACGTGGATTTGGTCTGGAGATATTTTAAGTCTCTGTTTCAGTTATTGAATTCAGATCTCCTCTTAAAGGAGAAGAACTAATAGTCTCAGAAGTCTGTGTGGCACTAAAATAATAGTATTTGTTATTGCTATTGATAGATAGGTGGGCTTTTTTGAGCCACTGCATGTAACTTAAATTACTGTCAGTAGGATCTGTCTGCTGTGGGGTAGATGCCTTTTTTAAGGTGTGAAACATGCAGCTGACTCAGGATATATCTCCCAGTAGCAGCCCAGGAGATAAGGTTATTTATGAATGGCCACGGTAGTTCCTGTGTTTGAAGTTGAGCTTAAATAGCGTCCTGACCAGCAGTGGTCTGATGAGAAGCTGAGTAGGCTGGTTTTAAGGAGGTTACTGGGACAGGGAAATCAGGAGGGGGAGGCAGGGAGAACAGCAAAAAGAGAAAAGGGTGCTTAGCAGTGTCCTGGGGGCTGGGATGAGTTATCCCTGCCAAAGCAGAGATGTGTGATAATAAGGAATGTGTTTCTGAGCTGGGATAATCTTGCTCACAGCAGCCTTTGTGTCGCTTTTATAGAATTTCAGGTTTATTTTGGAGTATCTCAGGAGTGATGTGTTTCCTCTGGGTCAGCGCTTAAGAGATTGTGGTGGTTTTAAATTCATAATGATCCTCAAGAAAGCTTAACTCCTGAGGACTAGAAATCACACTCCTCCTGAATGGCACCTTCCTCCTAATTACCAGCGCTGTCGTGGTTCCTTCCCTGTGTTTGTGAGGGGAACTGTCAGGATCTGAGTGGAAAAAGCATTGGGCTTTGGGGAAAGATTTCAGCATGGGGCAGCTGCTACTCTGAGTCACAATGCTGTCTTGTAGTCTTTCTGACCCAGGTCTGGGGGAGTTTAAATTTAAACTGGGGCTTCCACATTAGCTTTGGGAAGCCCGACTCCCTTGCAGAAACTGGTGGTGCCTGTCTGGTCACAGGGTAACTTCTGGAGGCTATTGTCGTCACTTGTGATGGGAAGCAAAGTTGATGAGCTGAAATGAACCTGGGAGTGTACATAGGTGTCAGGGTGACCTGAAATGGTTTCAGTTGGCTTCTGAGGAAAAGTGCTGGGGTTGCTCACCCTCGCTTCGTTTGTCTCTGAGGAGGCCGAGCTACTGGTTGTGTTTTTTAGGTAAACATTTGGCCACGATCTGGAGAGGCATCATGTGATATTGCTCTGTTGTCGAAGGTGATAAAGATTTGTACAAGCTGGAACTTTGTTTGGGGAAGAGAAGGGTGGAAAATGGCCTCAAGCAATATGTTTTGTCTAAAGCACTTCTTGCCCAAGGTTCCTGTGCTGCTTTGTCAGTACTGTGGGTACTGTTATTGCTGCTGCTCCACTGAAGGAAGGCAGCGGTCGGCTTTTTGCAGCCTTTGCAAAACCAGACTTAAGGCCAGATTTACCCATCTATTTCCAAATACCCTCCTGAAGATGCAATGCAGTCTTTTGTGTGGTGGAGGGGGGACAGGGAGACCTCTCTTGCAGATTGTTCTGTGTGAAGGTAGCTGAAGGAGCCCTTACCCCCATACCCCTGGCAAGTGCAGAGCGTCGTTGTTGGATAAACACGTTACAGTGGGATAGCAGAGAGGAGCAGGCAGCGATGCTGACAGCTGCCTGCAGCAGAGCAGTGCTGCTGCCTAGAAGACTTTTCTCCTCTCTGTAGCGTGCTGTAATGCAATTTGAGGAAGATGACAGCAGCAGCATACCAGGGAGGCAGGAAAAGATGATTATTTTTTTTCTCCCTTGCAAGAACCAGCAGCGTAGGGCGTTTCATAGCTCCCCTGCTGCTAGGATTTCCAGCTACAGATGAACAAGACTGGCAAGAGCCATTAGCAGTCACTTGGCTAGCATAAATAGTTCATGTCCTCTCTCTATATTGTTAAACAGGAATCCTATTGTAGCGGAGCAAGCTTCATTGTGTGTAAACTGGGAGGTGCCCTGGGATCAGCCGGGACTAGAACAGACCAGCTCGCAATGGCTGGAACGCACCTCTGACTTGAACACAGTGTCTGAAGAGCGCTCCTCAGCTTCGTGTTGTTGTGTTTGTTGAGCAGTTTGTGGCTGCTTTTACTGATCCTGTGTTCCAGATGGTTAAATAATCTGTTTGATGTTGTACTGTTGCGACACCCAGGAAAAGAATTTCTGTTGTGCTATGTGAGAGGCTCAAATAGCGTTGGACACTTGACTGTGATGACTAAGGGGTAGGCACACAAGTCTGCAGCATGAAACAGTCGTGTCTTTAGCAAATGGTCTGGCTGCAGCCTGCATAACCTCTTTGCCTGTAGTGCTTTTTGTAGACTTGCCTGTGTAAAATATTTGTTTCCCTCGTTAGGTGCCTTGCAGTCTCCTAAATCTGCATGACTCTGGACTGGAGAATTATGTGTGGTGCAGCTTTTAGCTGGCCAGCTGATAACTCATTCATTTGTCAGCTTAAATAGGCTTGGAACAGAATAATGCTGGATGTGGGGCATGTCTAAATCTGGCCATCATCCGATTTCACCCTCATGCCTCAACGTGCTTACCTCAAATACGACCTCCTTGATTTTCTGTTACTTCAATGTATTCTGCTTAAATCCTGCAATGGCCACTGCCACGTGGTGTGGATGAAGTCAGGCTGGACAACTGTCATGAGCCTGGAAGGCTGCCCTTGGTTCCTGCTGCTGAGAGCCTGCTTGCTGGGCTAGAATCCCTTGGCTGCAGGGCTAACACGTGGCTGCAAACAAAATAAAACCTGGTTTTATGAAAGCACTTGCCATCAGGCTCGAAAATCTTGTAACAACTGGTCATCTGCAGCACTGGAGCAGTAAGGACATAGTTACCCTTCTTCAGATGGGCTGGTGACAAGAAGGACTTCTTGTGCAGCATTTGTTGGGTGTGATGGGCACCTTATCTTCAACACTTTCCAGTGGGAATCAGTGCAGACCGTACATGTTTGTGCCATGAAGGTTTCTGTCCATATACTGTTGCTCTCTGTACTTAAGGCAGTTTAAGTCTCATTTCACTGCAGAGTGAGCTTGGCCTGTTGGCTTTAAAGTCCTGTGTGTATCGAATATTCAATCAAATATGTAAAAGCATCTTTTAGAAGCACCTCTTGGACCTGGAGTGCATGTAATTTGAGTGTTATTGGGTATCTCAGCTGTGGCTGTGTGATACCAGCTGTGAGGCTGCAATTTGAAATCTTTTCCCCACTTGTGGTTTAGTTCAGCATCTTCTTTCTCTCTCCCAGTTGTGCTGTGGTGGATGTGTGAGGAGAGAAGGTGTCTTGTCTGAATTAAGGTTTTTTTCCAGGGCATCTCTCTTCAAAGCTGTAACACGTGCTGATGGAGCTCAGCATGCAAGGAAGTGACAAGCTGTGGTGTGGGAACATGACTGTCTTAAGTAGGTATTGCAGTGAAACCCTTCTTAACATGAACCCACAGCTTCTGGCTGTCACTGGCCACTGGCCTTTGAAATTATGACAAGTGCAGATGCTTAACGTGGCTCAGAAAAAGGCTTCTGCCACAATAACCAGAGTACATGACCTGTGAAGTCATTCTTTTCCAAGTCCCTATGTCTGGGATGTTTGACACCAGGAGTGGTTGGAGGCAAGCTTCTGTGTCAGTGCTTCTGAAGGTGCTGTGCAGATGGACACAAAGCTTTGCCTTTTTGCCTAGGTGGGCTGCTGCAATAAGTTGTGTGTTTTCCTTTCTGTGCCACCTCAAGGTCAAGTCTTTGCTGTTCCATTGTCAGCAGCTTTGTGAAATGAGGTGAGGTGTGCTTTGCAGCCTGCAGCCACCCTTGAAGGCAAAGTTTCTTGTGATAGTTTCGGGTCATGTATAAAATCAAATTCAAGAAACTTCCCCCTTCCTTCCCACGCTTGCTCCAGGTGATGCATTACATTGTGTCTGGAACACAACTTCCCATGTGCACCTTAGCTGGCTGTTTCCAGAGTTTGTAAGCTGGGCAGCACCTTAACACCTAGAATGCCATCACAACCTATCCATCCTTCATGGTTTTAAATTCCTTTGTCTGTTACTGCAGCTAAAGTGAAGTCTTTGTGCTTTCCAGCCCTCTTGACTTTGCTCTGGTTAGCCCCTCGCTGCTGTCTGTGATAGTAGTTTGCTGGTTGTGTCAGCCAGTGTCTCGTCTTGCTCCTGGTGTCCCCTGCAAATAGGGCTGTGGGCATAGCAGGCTGCTGGTAGCTCATCTGTGTGAGTGTTAATGCTGGAGCCTGTCCTGGGGCTCCTGTGGCCAGCAACCTTAACCTCCTTTGTTCCTCTGGTTTTCTCCAGTGAAGAACAGAGCTGAGATGGTAGCTTGAAGGATCCCAAAGCTGAGCATCCAGCTTATTAAATAACTACTTAAATCATTGAACTCAGTTTGCTTTGTTCTGTTACAACTTTTAAAGGTGACATTCAGAATCCCTTAAAAAAGAAAAAGGAGGGGAGGGAGGTGAGGAGGAGAAAGAAGAAAAAGCCATGGATTTGAAGAGGAAATGCAGCATCCTTTGTCCTGGAGAGTTTTGTGAAGTACAAGTAACAGAAGTGCTTGTGTATATCCTGGGGCATGTGGGGCATTTCTCGTGTTCTTTTCTGCCTGGCTGCTGGGTCACTGGGGCAGAGAAGACAGTTGATGTTATGTGGAGCCCTGTGAGGTACGTGCAGCTCCTGGCAGCCTGTGGAACCCAGCTCTTCCAGGCATCAGTGGGGTTAATACCAGTGTTGTTTGGAGAAAGGAGCCTCTGCCCCTTCTTTTGAGATATGTATGAGTTTGGGGCAAGAGAACTGGAAGCAAAAGTTGCTCTGGGTGTGGTAAAACTGCAAAACACATGTTTTCATGTGCTTCTTAGTTCATCCCTACCCTTACACTGCAAAACTTCTATTTGAAATAATAGAGTCACAGACTGGTTTGTGTTGGAAGGAACCTCAAACCTCAACAACCCTGCCATGACCTGGGACACCTTCACTGGATCAGGTTGCCAGAAGTCCCATCCAACCTGCCTCGGACCCTACCAGGGATGGGGCTTCCACAGCCTCTCTGGGCACCCTGTGCCAGGGCTTCACCACCCTCAGAGTGAAGAATTTCTTCCTGACATCTCATCTATCCCTGCTCTCTTCCAGCTTGAAGCCACTGCCCCTTGTCCTGTCCCTGCACTCCCTGGGGAACAGTCCCTGTCCATTGTCCCTGTAGGACCCCGTTCAGTACTGGTAGGCTGTAATTAGGTCTCCCTGGAGCCTTCTCTTCTCCAGGCTGAACAAGCCCAACTCAGCCTGTCTGAAGTGAAATGATGGTTTGGGAAACAGGCTGTGAGCTCAGGAGAGGTTGTGTTTGTGTGTGTGCCACTGTAGCGAAGCACTGAGCTGCTGGTTGGTGTTTGAATTGTTGGTTGAACATGAAGTGCCAAGCTGGCACCAGTGTTTGTGATGTGGGAGGGAGGGTTTGGGTTTTGGGGATTGTACCTTATGATCCTGCACATGCCACAAGACATGGCAACATGGAGCCCTGTTATTTAGTAGAGGGCAGCGAGATGTCCAGCAGTTTACCTCAAATAGCTTGAAGGCATCAGAAACTTTCAGTTGAGCTGAATTAGTGGTTGCCAGTTCATAGAGAACAAGTATGTGTGTTTCAAAGCATTAGAGAAGATGACATTTTTAGAGAGGAGCTCACAGAGCAGAAATTGGTTGAGCAGGAAAACTGGTGTCACTGTAGGTGGCTGGCTGTTAGGTGAACAGGATGAAAAAGGGCAGATTTTTTTTCCTCTTGTATGCTGTGTATGTATTGATGCAATAAAAAGAGAGAGTGGGTGTTTCAGAAAATGACAGTGAAGTGATACTGTCACCTTAATGCAATGACAAACTGCAAGTGAGGTTGACAAGTCTCGTGATGTGCAGGCAGTCCAGATGTTTCCTGTAAGTCCAGAGTTGACTTGCAAAATGGGGACATACAGTTAGGGATCCCAAGTGATCCCTAGAAATCTGCTCTCTTAATTGCTCCTGACCAATTTTTTTGGTAGACTGGAGCAGTGAGAGATATATATATCTTTACCCTGTTAATCCATGGCCCCTGTTTGTCAGTGCATCTTCTGATGCCTGCTTGGTGGCACCACTGGCAGGGAATTGACCACAGAAATGACACAGCAGAGCTCTGCATGAAGCTACACGGTGTGGTCCTTGCTCTAGCCGCTAACAGGCTTTTAGGAAAGCCAGACAGCCCCACACCAGTGAGCTTGTGGTTTGCTTTTCCTCCATGCTGTGATGGGGCTGCATGCTCTGCTGGTGTCCAGAGCTCACACCGACGGTGAGCCTGGGCGGGAAGGGCATCACTCCTGGCGGCGTGGGTATCACGGTGCAGATCCTTATTTTGGGCAAGAGGGCGTGAGGAGTAGGGAACTTCTGCCAGATAACTGGAAGTTGTGATGTCTTCAGGCTTCTCTGGCAGTATCCTTGTCCCTTTTGTTGGTCTTAATAATGTTCTAGCCTGTAGCTGCTGCTGAAGCTGGTTACGGTGCTGCTGTGGCCACAGAGATTGTGGCCGATCTTCTGAGGTATTTCCCAACAATGTGTGTGTTGGCAGCCCTGTGCCTATGGGCAAGTAAAGAGGTGCCTATGGAGAGCTTTGATTTACTTGCCACAAAACACTTGTAGTGCTGTATTGTCTTATGTTTTGGTGTGACAAAAGCAATTATCTGGCTTTCTGCAGAAGCACTGCGTTACCTGGCTCTTCATGCAGGAAAAATCGTTCACTTCAGCTCCTGCTCCTTGATTATTTCTCAGATCTCAAGAGTCCTGTCCTCTCAGAGGATGTGTGTCTGTGTCCAAAAGCATGTGGCAAACCAAGCCAGCTGCTAATGTCTTCTGAAACACTCGAGGGGTGTTTTAAAAATTACAAGCCAGTTGTGTTATTAAATGTTATTAAATTCTCTGGCATGCTGCTCCTCTTGGGCACATACCACAGGTCTGGAAACTGCTGGCAGAGCTCTGTGGATGCAGCTGTCCTACACCTACCCCCGTTACCTGATATTTTGTGTGACACCTGTAGCAGGTTGTGCTGTTTTCTCACTGCTGGAAACCATGAGGTCTTCTGTTTTGGAGTGGTTTCCCACTCTTGCTGGAGCTATGGGCAGGTCTCTGTGCAAACCTGCTCAGCAGATGCCACGCTACAGATCCACGTTGTAACCTCTGGCTTTATTCCTTTGCAAGGGGGGATGCAGCCGTGGTAGCTGCCTTGTGCAGTGTCAAGGACTTGTTTGTGCACAGTGGTTCTTGCCAGGCTGATGATTAAGGGATTTCCAATTTTCAGTTGGGATGATGCTGCTCAACATGATCAACCCCTGTTAAACTCTCCCTGGTTTGCAAAGTGGCTGTTAGAAGAAGCAGCCCCCAGCAAGCCATGAACCATTGAAATGTTTAAATGAAATACTTGATAGTGAGTTGGGCTGGTTTATTTCCCTTCTGTTGTGCTGCTTTTTTTTTTTTGTTTTATTGGGGCTGAATTTTTAGCTTTTCATTTTACTGGTTGTCATGAGCCATGCATTATTTAAGTCACTTCTCTTTGTTTTAGCAGCTTGAAACAAGCCAGAATTTCACCTTGCTTGCAGGCTACCAGCAGACACGTTTGCTGCCCTCAGGCACCGAGCAGGAGTTGATGCTCTTCTGTCAGTGTAGGTGAGCAACGGCGGTGTTGCTGTGTTGGGGAGAGGCTAAAACGTGCAGTGATTTGATGTTGCTGACATCTCTTTCAAGTCATTCTTTCTGGGTTTTTCTTTTTTTTTTCCTTTATTTCCCTGTTCAGTTGGGATTTCAGCCCCTACCTCCCCTGCGGTGCTTTCTGTCTAGTCCTGTTGCCTTGAGCGAGAGCCAGCAAAGAGCAGTTTGAGTCTAGTCCTGACTTGGGTGTGCGGGAGTTGAAGGCTTCAAATGCTGTAAAGTGGGGAAAATACACATTGTGCTGTGTCTGTGAGGGAGGTCTCCCCTCAATTGTCACTTTAAATTCCAGTGTTGTCTGAAGATGCTCATAGCAGCACAAATGTAAGGTGGAAGGTGTGGGTTTGAGTTCTGCTTCAATTACTGCAGTCCAGAAATGCCTGAACATACAGTGAGTTTAAATATATGCACAGTACCCATGACTGCTATTTTTAGGTTGGGCTAAAAATATGTAAGGAGGTGTTTGCAGGGATTCTGAGTGGGTTTTGGAAATCCTTGTGTCAGCATTTTGTGTGTGCCTGTGACCTGCTTCACCCCTCAGCAGCTGATCCGGCAACTCATGGTAGTGGTTGGGACCAGGGGTTTTGTAGACTGTATTTTTGCACTTAGGAGTAGCTTGTTAGGAAATTATGTGTGACGTAGCTGCTGGGCTGAGATGTTGTCAGTTCAGAGATCAGTTACATGCAAGTCCATGATGGCCTTTTATTATTTGTTTTCCCAGTAGATGTTCTGTTAATGGGTGGATCTCTCAAGCTGCTGTAGGAAAAGCCTTAACAGGAAGGATTTTATTGCCTGTGTAGTGAAACAGCTTGGATGTGTGGAGTAATGCAGGAGACACAGTGGAGATCGGGTGGGACCCCATCTTCAGCATGGTGGCCTTCACTGCACTGTCACCAGGTGGCTTCCAGGTCTGGATGAGAGTTTTGTGTTACCCCAATACCGCTCAAGTCCAGTTTGTGTGCTACTGCAGGAGTGAGTTTTTAAGAAAAAGAGAAGGAAAAAAGCTTGCTAAGTGTTTCTCTGCCTGCTGCCAGGTCTTTTTCTTTCAGAACAGTTTTAGAAGCCTGTCCTTGACTATACTGCAGAAAAGCTGATGGACATGTTGGAGCACAGTTGTAGGTAGCCTTGTTACTGCTGAACAGGCACTGCCATCCGAGGCAGTGTGGGATAGCTTCTTTCCATCTGCCTTGCTTTTTATTGTTGTTTATGTAGGGCAAGACCCTCAGGTGGCTTTGATCTTGTCGCTTCACATTCTTGGCACTCTCGTGCTATAAACATGAATAAACTCCTTATTCATGCTGCTAGATGGAACAAGCCTGTGCTTATAGATATTTGTTTAAACTCAGTGCTGTATTGAATATTGACAAAATGAATTGCTAGCTCTTGGTGGAAGCTTGGCTTTTACCCTCAAAGCAGTGCTTTATTAAGCTGCTTGGGTTTGTGTGCTGTCTGTTTTGGAATAGAAAAGTAGTATGTTGCCAGTTCTTTCCAGGCTTGTTTTTTTGTTGTTGTTGCCTTGACAGGGGACTACAGCTAATGGTATTTATTATATTTCTGCTTTTTAAGCTACCATGAGCCTTCTGGTGATGTGTGTGCATCTTTCTCTCATCCAAGGCAGGGGAAGGCAGTGTGTTATCCCAAATTTAACTTCATATTATTTCCTGTACCTCTTTTGTGATGCCCAAGGCTCTGTTTATGGGAACTGGAGTTGCCTATGGACAATACAGTCTTAATGTTGGTCTTGTTCTTGGGTGTGAGCAGCTGTGGTTTACCCAGCACTGGACAAGGTACCATGTGAGCTATTTGAGAAAAGCCTTTCCTTGGTGACTATGCTGAGCATTTCTGGTGTTCACCCACCCGCACATACTGAGCTCTAAGACATCCCTACCCCTGTGGGGAGGAACATCCCAGCCACTTATCTTTAACCAGAACAAATCCAAGCAGATGCCTGTCTAGCTTCTGTCCTTGCAGTTTGGTGCTGCCAGGGCTGATTTGTGGCTTTCACGATTGTCCTTGTTCCTCCCCAGCCAATCTGAGCTGAAGAGACCAGGGTGCTGCTCCAGGCTTTGCTGCTGGTCCTCTTGGTGGCCTTGGTCACACTGGTCCTTCCCATGCTTCCATCTTAATGGTGGCAAGAAGCATATTGATATGGCTTTCTAAAGTACAGAGAGGGCTGAGGGTAGAAAGAGCTCTGCAGTTCTAGGTGGTAGCTATTCTTGAGTATCAGGGGAAATACAGGTGTAACAATGAGGCTGTGACCTTCTGAGCAGACAGGGTTTCACCAGGTAGACCTCCAGTGATCTAGCACCTGAGCTGCTGCTCCAGCACCATCTGCAGTGGTGAGAACAGCACTTCCAGCCATTCGGGCAAGTATAAGAGGACTTATTTCTCCTTGCTTATAAGGCAGAAACCGATTACCCTAGTGGAAACGGTCCCAAAATCTTGCTATGAAGCGTTTTCAAAGCATCAGTGTGTTCATGATACTCTTGGAGCAGTTACTGGAAATGGGTGTGCTGCTGAGGGGTTTGGGGGGGCTCAAATATAGAAGCTCTTGCGTGTTTTATTTGTAGCAGTGCTGGGTAGAAGAGGTCCGTGTCTACGTGGGCCCCTCTGTGGGAGGGGGTGTACCCTGCCCAAAGCCCACCAGCTCCTGTGCACCAGGCGCTTTCTGTGACACATTGCTTGGGTTTGGGGATTTTAAGTGCTAAATTATACTTGTAAAATTGTAGTTGGTTTATCCTGTATTAGAGTATTTTGAATATAATAATGACTAGTGCCTTTAGCGGAGCTGGGGGTGTATAAGTACATAATATGTATCTGAATGGATTTCTTCATCTTGCTGTGCTAGCTGCAAATCCCATTCCCTGCAGAGGAGGCCAAGTACAGTTACTGAGGAGGAATTTATATTTCTCTTGTGCTCTAGTAAACAGAATTTTATAGCAGACCCACCATCTTCTTTCAATTTATGCATCACTAAATATTTAATAACGTGGATTCCTCCATGCTCTAAGAATGAGATGAATACTTCTTGATCAAAAGACCTCCTTTCTCGTTCCAGTGATCAAATTGTGATCAGAATTCCTGTACTTATTCAGCTGGTCTGTGATAGTGGGAATTGAGAGCTATAAGCTGACGGAGCATAAAATGGAAACCTACTGTTCAGGTTGTAGTGATTCCTCTGATCCCCTAATCCTTCTCGGGAGCCTCCAGCTGGCTCTTTGTGCCTTGCTGAGAACAGATGAGGGTAGCAAGTTTTAGTCCCAAAAGCTCAGTCCTGTGAAGGAACCTGTTGTGCTCTCTGGTGTGAGCAGGTGGTGTATCTTGGAATTAGTATCAAACTCTCATTGAGAAGGGGATGTGTCCTAAATCAGGGAAGCTCCTTTAAAATAGCAGGTGGTGGCAATGAAGATGCTCTGCAATGTCACTCCTGCCAGTTCCTAGCGTGGACACAAACCACACATGTATGGGTGCAGCTTCCTTCTGACATGTCAACAGCATGGATGTCGTGGAGGTGAGCTCAGAGCACCTCTGGTCCCTCTGTCACTCATCTTGATGGCATGCAGAGGAAGTCAGGGTGTAGTGGTGGTGTCTCTGGCTTGCTTCACAGTTCAGCTCTTGGGCAGCTAGATGGTCAGGTCTGACCCATAACACTGGCTGTTCACCGTGGCATTGGCATTTCCATGGCACTTGTGTGTGGTGTGATGTCATGGCACTAAGTGCTATGGGGATGGCTGTAAGGACATTGACTGGTACATCTGAGATGCAGGCTTATGCAGGGTTGCCATAGGGCAAGCAACTTTTAGTCCACCACCAGCAGCTGGTGGCAGAAACACTGCTGTTAGTTGCTGCAACAGGTTTTTAAGTTCTTGGAAACAGAAGACCCACATATGGTGGGGTGAGTCCTGGCTGAGCAGAACTGCATCCCCCAAACGCTCTCTGTGATTTCATAGCTATAAGCATCTTTATTATTCTTAGTCCTGATGGCACTCCTCAGTCTTAACTGTCAGAATGGAAGACAACTGAAACATGTCTGCTTTTAGATACTGGGAAGGTGATATGGGAAAAAAGCTTTGTGGAAAGGCTCTGCTGGGAGACCCAGGAGAACCCCCAAAATATCTCAGGGCTTAGTCTAGTGCAAGTCTGATTATGGTGCTGTTGCCTTTGCCTTATTCTCTCCTGGTTTTGTTTCCTAGTTCCTGGCACTAGCCTGACTGCCATGCATGGGTGTTGATGCTTTGAGGTTCAGCTGTTTAAAATGGCAGAGAGAGGTGGAAATGAAGAAGTCCTTAACCTGAACAGCTTCCGTAGTCACAGAGGGAAAGGTGAGTACTGACTTGTGCCTGTTTCCCAAGCACTGTCTCTAAAATGCCACTTACAACTGGCAGGATTCATGGACTCGTTAGAGGGTTGTTAACAGAAGCCTGCTGGGGGTCTGTTTTGCTGTGTCACACGCTGCTCTGCTGCCCTCACTGCACAGCCACCTACAGAAAATGCTCTTGTTTTATGCTGACATGCAAAACACTTGGCTCTCATCTTTCTCATGTTGTACTGCCTTAAGGCAGAGTGCAAACTTCTTGGGAACACCTTGTAGAGGTATTTCAGCAGATCCAAGGGACTTACAGTGTTCCACCCTTCTGAGAACCTGCAAGGAGAGAGGCTGGCTCTGCATTCGTGTCTTCATAGGGTTGTATGCATTGGCATCCCTCCCTCCATGAGCAGAATTCAAAATGATGCTGCTGTATATGCCTGGAAGGTGATAAATGAATACTCATGAATGCTAAAGCATGAGGCAAATCATACTGAAAATCACACAGTCATGTGTTGTCTCTGCAGCACAGAAACCTTTTGTTTCTGGCTTGGAGTGTCCCTCCTGCCTTCCAGCAGCATCCATGTGCCACTCTTGACAAGCCTTGAGTGACAAGGTTGTCATCTAATAGCAGGATATCTTCTGTGCCAACTGTCAGGGACTCTATCTAAGGCTTGCATAAGGTACCTCTGCAAAGTCATGCTCTTTCAGAAGAGCTAGAGTTGTGCAGGGAACCTTATCTCTCCTCTAGAATGCACATTAATAAAATGTCCATGAAATACTGAAAGTTCAGGACTTTTCCACAGAAATTAGGAAGTACTCTGTACGTGGCTTGGTCCAGGTAATTTTTGCAGCAGTGTGATTCATGCAGAAGTTTGGGATAGAAGAATTTCTGCACAAGTGTCACAGCTCTTCATGAGGGTGTGTTTGGTGAGCTGTAGTTTGGGCAGGTTGCTCAGAGGGCCCCGGGTGGTAGGAGTGGCTGTAACAGTAACTCGCAGAGGAACCAGTGACCTTTTGAGTGCTGCTTCTTGCTGCAATGCAATGTGAAGATTTGAAATTATAGGGCAAAAGCACCAAAACATATGAAAAAGCAGTTGTTTACCTTTAGCAAACAGCTAATTTGACTTGCTTTACTGCAGACTGGATAAACCGCAGGGATGAAGGTCTTATCACAATATCAGATTCCTCAGATGAAGAATTACCTTTGTTGCTGGAAACAGCAGCACAGCAGCAGCATGAAGATGATGATGATGATGATGTGGTGATCTTGGCAGAGGTAATTTTTCCTTCTTATACTTGTCCTGCTTTATTCATGGCTTTTGTGACCAACTCTTGCACAAATAATGGTTGTGTTCCTGAGAGCCCATCCAGTTAAAATAATTTACTGAGAATGTCTGAAATGAACATTGAAATGATAGATTTTAAGTGTTTAATCATATTTTGGGTACAAGAGGGGAGGACTTGACTATTAAAGTCATTGTGTTTAAAGTTCTTTAAGGACATAGCTTTCATAAAGTTATCTTCTAAATCCAGAAAGGTACAGTGCTTTTTAAGAGGACTTGATGTTCCTTAGAAGGCAAGTTTTCAAAACATGGCTTGCCTGACCTTGCATGCTCTATGTTCATCTGTGCTGTTTTGATTCTTGTTGGGCTGTTGCAGATGCTTACTTTTTTTTTTCAGTTTTACAAAGCCAGCCCACCTGATTAAATCCCTTTCCACTGGCACAGACAGTCACACAGAAGAGGGCCAAAGGCTTTGGGTTACCCTAAGTGTCTCATTTAATATCTAAGCTATATTAAGAATATATTCCCCTTTCCTGTTAAAGTAAACATAGGCACTGAGAAAAGGGGTTGTGAATCTGACCCTTCTGATTCTGAGTTGAAAACAGTAGCAGGGAATTTTCAGACTCTGGCACACAGCAGTTCTAACCTGCCAGAGGTATGAACAAGGCCAGAGATTAATGGTTTTGAGCTTTGGTTCCCACTACCTGTTTAAATAAACTGATATGAATGCAAACATGCCATCAGGTAGTTCATCCTTTCCAGACTGTATTTTACTGGGAACAAAGTGGGGACTGGGGTGAGCTCAAGAAATTTTCCCAGTCTGAAAGTCCTGTGCACCCCAGTTCTGCTAAATGTTCTCTTAGCACCTGGGAGCAAACTGAGGAATGGAGTTCAGGGACACAAATATGTGGGTTGCAGTTTTATGCCTTGTTAAGCACCTTGCTAAACAGACTTTTCAAGTTTCCCATCAGAAATTTGACTAGGTGCCAAAGATTGAGGATCCTGACATATACTTATTCCTATCTGTTGTCTTCTTTTCTTAGACCCCAAATCATCAGCAGCTTCTGCGTCCCAATGTCATCAGACCTGCTGCTCAGTGGCAGGGTACAAACCCTGTGGGAGAAGGAGGATCTAAAAGTGCTGTTGGCTCCCTGAGGAGCATATATGTGCAGGATGAGAACTCAGCCCTGCCATGTCAGGGAGACCAGTATAATCCCACTGTGGAGAGCAGTGCTGGACCGAGAAGAGGTGAGAATATTAACGTGGCCTTGCAGCAGCCTGGACCGTCTGAGCTTAATGACCCCCAGTTTGAGCTTACAGATAACCAGGAGCCTGGCCCAAGTTTGCTTCCAGCAATAAAGACGACTCAACAGCCTGTTGTTAACAGAGAAATCATTTGTCTGGAGAAAGCAGACCTTCCTCCACAGAATGTGGAAACGATAGAAGCACAGGAATGGCAAGGAGAGGACTTGGAGCTAGAGCAAAACCATGGAGCAGCAGCTGCTGCAACAACTGCAGACCAGGAGATCCACAAGAACAGCCAGCTGGATCACTCCTACTTCCAGCCGTTGGAAGGCAAGCCACGTGCTGCAGTAAATGGTTGTGCTCCTCAGCAAGGACAGCCTGAAGCAGAGCCAGGACCTCAGAGGGCATATGGAGAAGAGGCTCCTGGGCCAGCCTTCCCCCGACCTGACCCACAGCAGGATGGGATTCCAGGTCCTGCTTCGCCTCAGCCGGCACATCCACCAGAAGAAACCGGTCAGCAAGCAGCAATAGACAATGAACAGCCAGGTCCAGCGTTCCCCACCCAGGGCTCTCATGAACTTGGCTTTAGTAATGTGCCAGAACAAGATGCTGCTGGGCAGGACCAAGACCTCACCATGCTGCTCATTAGAGAGACAGTAAGTACACCCTGGGCTTCTGTGTGCATGTTACTTCCAGACAGATTCTTCAAGGTATGTAGTGTTTCACGTGCCCAGAGCTCAGTTCTGATAACTCCAGCAGCAAATCCTCTTTGTTTTTGCTGAGACTCAGCTATGGATCAGCTGAGGAACATGAATGAACTGTCTTGGAAAACTGTGGAAAACTCTGTAGAGCTAGTTTAGGGCAGATGTAGAACTAAACAAGCAAAACTGACACACCAAGCACTGGCAAAGGGAGAGGGGGTCAGGGAGAGAGTGCTTAGAAGGCCCATGGATGAGAGCCATGGTTGTTCCCAGCTGGCTCCCCTCAAGCAGTTTGGTCCATGGCTGTGGTAAGGCCACCACAGTGATCAGTGGGTTTCCAAGCAGTAGCACTGAGGAATTACTGGACAAGCAGTGTGCAAACTCCATGTTGTTTCTGGCTCTGCATGTGTAGGCTAGCATGAGGGGCACTAGCTCCAAGAGCTAAACCACCCAGAAGGGTATCCTTAACCTTTAGCACAGCTTGGGCAATATAGTGTATAATTAAAAAAATATAGATACATATAGTGATGCTTGTGCCTCACATTTTCCTTCCAGCACACGCTCCTCCCCTTAATTGCTGGGGGTGAGAGGTCCCTCTTGATGCCTTATGGACCAGTTCAGTCTCACAGAGCATAGTATAGTATAGTGCAGTTGATTGCACTATACCTGTACAGAAACCCACCATGAAGAGAGCAGCAAAGGATGCTCTGTGCTAGGTGGGCAGTGGTGGGAGAGCTTTCATGGCAGTAAAGGTTTGTTGCCTGTTCTGATCTCAGAGCTAATGTGTCAGTGCTTTGGGTGGGTGTTTGTTGGGTTTTCTCTTTGCTTTGGAATGTGGTGTCTCCGTGTGCAATCTGGAAATCCAGCTTCTGTCTGAAGGTAAATATTAGCTTTGCTCCTGTTGTAGGTCATACCTGTGCACCTCTCCTCTTTCCCTCTATCCATTCAGACCCCAACCTGTGTGTGTTTTGTGAGAAAGAGCTGTTGGCAATCATCCTGTGGAGCAAAGGAAAGCCAGAAGCTTGCAGCACCCAGGCTGGATGGGTATAAATGGTGTCCTGAAATCCATTTTGGCCCTTGTCATAGGAGCATGCTGGATAATTACCTGTAAATCTGTCTCTGATGCTGTTGCTCCTCTAATACCTACGTAACCTTTAGCTTTTCCTACTGTAGGAAGCAAGATTCCCAGATGTG
This sequence comes from Heliornis fulica, assembly GCA_013399135.1. NCBI lineage: Eukaryota > Metazoa > Chordata > Aves > Gruiformes > Heliornithidae > Heliornis > Heliornis fulica. Next base: position 67,628 of record VXBZ01002184.1, on the reverse strand, counting down.
AAGAAGGAATATATTGAAGAGCTAATTAGCATCAAGAACTGCTATGATTTAAATGTGTAAGTACAGAGTGAAGAGCCAAGGTGTGCTCTAACAGTCTGGCTGCAGTCACGTTTCCATTTCCCCACCTCCTAATGATGATGTGCTAGAGCATATCCAGGCTGGGATGTCTTCTTAAACCCTCTTTAGTTCTGACATTGCACTGTAACATCTCTACTTCAAAGATAATTTGCTATTTATTTTTTTTTAAAGATACTGGGTCTCTTAACTATTACTAGGGTTCTTAAAATGGGCTTCAGTATTAAGTTGAGGTGACACTTCCATAACACACAGTATGGAAGTGAGTTGGCAAGTTTTGAGTTGGATAAAATAGTTTCCCACCTCTTCATTTCACTAGACTTTGACTTTTTCCAATTAAAGCTGACAGCTTTGTGGTCTCCCTTGTTAAGTGTCATGATGTTGGTTTTTATCCCCTTTGCTTAATCAGATAGCTGTGGGAGTCACGTTAGAGGCAAAAGTAAAAAAAAAAAAACCCACTAAACAAAAAAAAACCCCAAACACCATAAACCAAAACATTAGCATTCTGGACTTGATAAGCTGTACCATCTCCCTACCCTTTTGGGTGAAGCCCACACAGCTGAAGAGCAAAGGATTGTGTGTGTTGGCACCAGCAGCACAGGGGGAGAGAAATTTGAAACAAATCACTTGTGTCTGGTGCTAGGTGACCCCTCTCTCCCTTTCTCTGCAGCTGTCATTATCTCAACCATGTTGAAACTAGTTATTATGTGATACAGGAATGAAGAATAGGTGTTGGTTGCCAGAGTATTCACTCTGTCTTCTATGGATCCAATGCCCTTTCCAGTTAACTAGGGCACTAGTTAAGTGTTAAGTTAACTACTGGACCATACACAAGTTAACTGGCAAGGCAGGAAGGATGGTGTCATCTACTGGATGTGTGTTTCCCATTCTGCTGTCTCTGCCTGTGTTGTGAAGTCATGCCTCCAAAGCAGGTGAGAAGTCATCAGACTGTAGGTTGGTTTTTACCATTTGAAAGCACTCTCCCTGCAGCAGTGTCTGTGGTCAGTGGGAGAACAGCCCTCAGGTGCTCACACAGTGTATCTCACTGTGGCTGGTGGCACAGGGAGTGTAGAGGATGGCTAGGGCAATGGGGCCATTACAGTTAGGCATCTGGCTGCAGGACCCTCGCACAGATTGTGTGAAAAAAATTGTTATTGTGTCCTGGGGGGATTTAGCAAAGCCTAATAGAATGAAATCCCAGTATTGGCTTCTTTCGGTCTTAATGTGTTCCTTCCCTTTTTGCTCCCGAAATCTCTTCTCTCCTATTGTGTGCCACAGACCCAGTGAGATGAAAAGGTGCTTACAGGCTTCCCTGGGGGCCATCTACAGTGTCTGCTCAGTGGTGCATTACCCACTTACTGGATGATAAAGATTTCTTCTCCATATTTTTATTCCTTTAACCAAACTATCTTTTGAGTTGTCACTGAGTCTTTTGTACGAGAACAAATGGGTCAAAGCATTGGTCAGCCTCGCTGGCAGGGTCTCTTTGATCTCCATGGTATGTCAAGCTGAATCAGGCTTGAAATATAATAAATAAGGGTGGCTGGATTTGGGCAGGGATGAGGCTTTTAACTGGCTCTGTGTCCTGTGGTGCAGATATTAATGAACAGTGCCTCAAGTGTGCGTGCATTGCACGCCAGGACCCACTTAACTAATTGTCAGACATTGAAGGTTAACATCTCTGAAAATCCTGAGCACTGAAATGGCAACATGCAGAATAGTTCAAATGTATTCTGGCTGTGCCCCAGCTGAAATCCTTGAGTCTGAGCTGCAGCGATTTGAGCTCCTTGAAGTTTCTGTTTTGTTGGATTAGAACAGTTATCCTCTACAAAAGGGAGGGGGGGAGCAGGGCTGGAAGCTGTTAAACGCTCAGTGCCAAGATATTTTTGTTGTTTTCCGAAATGATGGTCTTAAAAAACTTTCAACTGATGTGAAAGATGAGATGTGGGAGCTCCTCTTAGCAGGGTATCATCTATTCAGCTTTTGTGTGCCGAAGTATTCACCCTCAGTCAAAAGCTTCTGGCTCAATATGTCAATACCTGATTAAACAGAAAGAAATGCCTCTGCTTTGAATGAGAAAGCAGGGCTAAAGTAATCACGCCTTGATAGTGGGTTAATGCTTCGAGCCAGTTCAGATTTCTTAATTAGGGACTGATTTCTGACATCAGGAATGTAAATTAGCTGCAATTATGTGTTTGCTGCAACCTAGCACCTTCTCACTGAAAAAGTTTTACAAATGTTAATTGTTTGCTTCTTGGGGGGGGGGGAGGTTATTCTGCAGCTGGGGAAACTGAGGACCAGCTTGTGTTACTTGACTCAGGCAGCACAGCTGGCTAGTGAGGGTTCAGAGTGAGCTCTGACTGAGAGCCTGCAGCAAGCTTCCCTGTCAGAAGGACTCCTCAGGTCTTGGTGGATGTCTGGCAACAGGGTATTCTGAAACTACTTACTGGAGCGTTTTCCAGGCTGAAATACTTGGTGAAACTAAATTTACCTGAAAAAGTCAGGATTGGTTGAGGCAGGATCTCAGGTATACTGTCTTCACAGGCTAGTATCTGGTTTTTTTTCAGCAATTCTTAGTGATTAATTTCTGTTCTCGCTAAACCAGTTTCTAGTAGGAGTTGGATGCTGGTGTGATTTCAAGCTTTACTACAATGAAACCTGTGTTTGGAGTACATATTGTATGTAAACACAGTTTAAACATGTTTCTGTCTGCTCTAATGTGAAAGCAGACTGTTACTGGAAGCCTTTAAATCAAATTTGAGTGTGAAAGCTTTTCAGAGGTTTTGTAGGGGTTTGTATGCTTCTTTTCCCATAGATTCATTTGTGTTAGCTGCAGTAGGTGGCAGCTTGGCTTTGGTTAATGCTGTGACCTTTCTTGTACAGCCTTGATAACTAATTGCAGAGTAACAGGAAGGTAGCTCACCTTGACTTACTTGTGTGGGACTGGTGTGTGCTCAGAGGAGGTGCTGCTTTTGACTTGGTTTTACCCATCAGTGTGAGCAGGGAAGCAAGCCTGGCTGTTCATTGCTGACATGGAGAAGTGGAAGTTGGTTAGCTGTTCACCCATACAAGCTTCTCTTATGTAAGTGTAATTGATGAAAGGCAGATCTGTTTGCTTCTCCTTCTGCAGTCATACAGCTGATCATTCTGTACTGAATTCTTGGTCGCTTCCTTTCAGTTTGCTCTAGTCAGAGACCTATCTTGGTTCTTGCATGGCAGGTGGTGACTTGCCTGCCTGGCCTCATAATTACATGATACTAAGATTTGGACAAGCAAGGAATGAACTTGAGCTCCAAAACCCTGCAGTAACTATATTTATCTTTGCAGACTTTGTAACTTTCTTCTGGAAAACCCTGATTACCCAAAGAAGGAAGGTAGAGTGCTTTTAAATCCCAGCAGCAGCCTGCTCGCCAGCCAAGATGAGACAAAGGCAAGTGAGAGAATCCTCATCTAGAACATGCCTCCCATCCAGTCTGCTCAACCTGAGTGGATCTTGGGACATCTGGTTCAATGAGTGTGTATTTGTAGTGCCTGGGTGAGTCATACTCAGGGTCTGGGTGCTTTTAAGATGGTGTTAAACAGCAAAAGTTAGGTGACTCCCTGTTTTGCTGTTGCATACCTGCACCATAACTGCCCTTCTGCCTTCAGTGTGACCCTCCACCCTGCCTGCCTGTCCACTGCCCTGTCCAAAGTGTTCATTTGGACAACAGATACAAAAATTCCTTGGTCATTCCGCCACAGGAAGTAGACTTGACCCTCGGGTTGCTCTTGTGTGGCTGTAAGGCATTGCCTTTCAGCTTTCTAACTGCAGATCTCCCTACAGATTCTTGATTTTTGTTTTTAAGTCCATTTGACAAAAAAACCAATCTGAGTATGTTGAAATAGTTGTGTGTGGTCTGAGAGAGAAGTGTCAAATACTTCTTTCTATTCTTGGAAGCATTTCTCAGCCTCAAGCCAATGAAGTTGGTCACCCATTGCAGAATGTGAAATGTATCCACACCCTGCTGTCTTGTGCAGTCACACAATGGCTTTAAACTACATGGCAATGGGTCCTGCTAGGAGCAGAGCTGCAGCCTAGTGCAAGTTACCCACCCACGTGAACAGACTAGCAGGCTATGCACATTCAGAACTGGGTGCTCTGTAACTGCCATTTTGGGTGGTTCTGATCACTTGAAAGAGTGGTTTGTATGTGTGTTTCTAACAACCTTCTTATCTTTCACGTTTTTTTTCTCTTCAGGTGCCTAAAGTGGACTACTTCAACTTTTCCAAGCTTGCCCCACTTGATCAGCGGTGCTTTATCCAGGCAGCTGACCTCCTTATGGCAGACTTCAAAATGCTCAGTAGCCAGGACATTAAATGGGCACTCCATGAACTCAAGGGACACTATGCAATCACTCGAAAGGTTCTCCAGTTCAACTGTTCTCTTTCCTAGGGCTGTCTGTGGTGTCTGTGGAGAGCAGTGGGATGTCTATTGTCTTACTGTACCACCTGCTAATTTGTGGTTATGGTTGTTCTTTAATAACCTTACTTTCCTTTTAAGTATTAATCCATTTAATAGACTTGCAAAGTTCATTGGCCAGACAGAATGCTGTGGGAAGTCTTTACTCCTCCCTAACAGGAGAAAAGAGGAAACACAAGCTAGGTGATGCATGGAACCGAGAAGTCTTCTGTACATTGCACTGAAGTGCAGTATAATTGCCAATAAAGCCTAGACATTTCATTAAATCTTAAAGCACTTAACTGCTGCTATTAGTTAACTGGTTGTATGTGACTGAGTAGAACCCCAGGTCTCACTGTCCTGATTTCTTATTACTATGGAATGAGTCCTGTGTTCCTCATAAAAATTTCAGTGTAATGGGGCTGCAAATACACGTGTTTCACATACTGTCAAATAATGTAAATGTGGCTTCAAGTTTTAGGCTTGAATCTACCCCTTTGATATACTCCTCACTTCAGCATCTGTCTGCTATTCCAGGATTTATCTAAGCCAAACTCTGCCTCCTCAATTGATGGAGCACTGAATGTGTGAGCTTGTCTTTAAAAAAAAAAAAGCCAAAGCCAAACCATTTCTGTCTCATCACAGTGGACACCAGCTTTGTCAGAGTTAATAGCTGAGGTGTTGCATGGTTCAACTATTGTTTGTATGGAATGATTGCTTTATGAGTTTGCAGAGCAACAAGGTGGGCAAGGGAAAGAGTTAGAGGTGTACTTGCCTCTAAATGGAGTGTTTGGTTTTCTGGTTTTGGATCAGTCTTGCACACGTGCTTGTACTGTGCTTCTGTATCAAGTACATGCTTCTGCTTTCTTCCAGGAACAGGCAGGATTTAAGTCTGTATGTTGTTTTCTAGGCCTTTTCAGATGCTATCAAAAAATGGCAAGAGCTGTCTCCTGAAACCAGTGGAAAACGAAGAAGGAGGAAAGAAATGAATCAATATTCATACATAGACTTCAAGTTTGAGCAAGGTAAATACCAAGCTGAATGTGTTGTGTTCTCTGTTATTGTTAAGCAGAGCTGGCTTGCAGCAGAAAGTACAGTTCTTGAAAGGGATCTCTTCTGAAAAGGGATGTGACCCTAAAGCAGCTGTTTCTTTCACTGGCTGGTATTTATTTTGGAGATTCTCTTTGTTAGTACCTCTGATTGGTACAGTGCTGAACTTCAGTTTGAGATGCTGAAGTTATGCAGCTGGTGATGTGTGGAGGAAGAAGGATTTAAGCCTTGTCCTGGCTGCCCCATCCCATTTCATTGTGCCTTTCACTCTGCCTTTTAGGGGACGTGAAAATAGAGAAGCGCATGTTCTTCCTGGAGAATAAGAGGCGGCACTGGAGGTCCTATGACAAGCTCTCCCTTCTGCCCCCAGTGCTGCTGGAGCAGGAATTCTATGAGCAGAAAGTTAAAGAGATGGCAGAGGTGAGTGATAGGAGCTACTTTGATCTTGTGGTGCAAACAGCTTCAACAGCTTTGAAGGTCTTGTCCCTAAACATGAAAATCTGTCTCTTAGAGAAGTTTAAATGCTGAAGAAAACATTGAGCAACTGACCACTGTTGCTGATTTACTGGTTAATGTGTGTCACTCTTCCTAAGTAACTTACTCTTTGAGGAAAAATACAAGCTCATTTTTATATATACCTAAATCTATAGCTGCTAGGGTTGCAGCTGAAAACCTTCCAGGTATCTGCTAATGTGGATGTATAGTCTGTGACACAACACTCTGGACTTTTTTTTTTTTCCTGCAAAGTACTGAAAGCTCTTCTAATTCATTCTTTAATTGTTAGAAGGTTTCTCTGCTGCTTTAGAGCTTGTAATTGCAGCTCTGCATTGGTAGCAGATAATGACCCGGCCCAAGGCAGTCTGTCTACTCACTGTGCCTTCCATAAGCTGGCAATCCCATCTGCAGAACATCTTGTTCTGTGCTGAGAGCCATGTGTGTCATCTTCCACTCATAGTCTGAGGGAAGACTGAATCCACAGCTCTGCATCTACAGTCCTTCCTAAAGTAGCCTCTCTAAAGATCCTTGTCTCTAAAGCAGATGGATAGTGTCCCTTTTTAAACACAAAGCTCATGTTCCTCAGGGCTTTCTCTGGAGGGGCCCATTGGGTGAGATCATCTCTGCCCATGGAAACCTGAACCAGCCACCCTCCATAATACAGAATTTGGTTCTTTGTTCTTGCTGCCTTTGCTTCTCCCATCTGTTTTAGCTGAATCATAAATAGCTTAATGGATTGGAAGGGTGGGCTGAGTGGTGTTGTAAGCAGACAGTGAGCCTTTTATGGTGGTTTGTAAGTCCCGAGATAATGTAAAAGAGCATGGAGGCTGGAAAAATCACTTTATCTATTCTGTAAATACAGATGCACATGTCTCTCTTACAGCATGCAGACTTTCTTCTTGCTCTGCAGATGAATGAGGAGCAATATCAGAAGGTCAGTATCCATAATGTGGTCCCTTGAGTTTGGCTTAAGCATAGACACTGTTTTACAGTCACTACTTCACAAGCTCTTTTGGCTTCTGGGATGGAGCTTTTTCCATAGCCACATTTGCACTGTGTGGCTCTTGCTGAGCTGGCAGAGCCTGTGTTGAGTGTGTTGGCTGGCTTCTAGAAAGGGTAGACAAGAGCTGAGACCGGCAGACAGTATTGATGTATGTAATGATCTGTAGGAATTCTGTCCACTGCTGCTTGTATCTTTACTGGCCAGAATAAACACTGCAGTAGGATAGGACCAGGTTTGCTCTTGCTATCACTACTGTGGCTGTTTAAAACAGATTTGCTGTTTGAGCTCTGCCAGTGGAAAGACTTTCCATTTGCAGAAAGGACTCTTTAAAAACCTGAAAATCAGGTCTTTTAAGAGAGAAAAGTTGTAGATCAGTTTGGCAGCTGTGAAATTACCTTTTTGTTCTTAATGCCCATTTCTCTTCAAACTTTGGAGATGATCTTCAGCCTTTTGAAGAAGTAAGTGTACATGTCAACAGTGGCAAGCTTCTCCACCCCTGCAGCACAGAGGCTGAGACCCGGTTTCTCCAGGCAGATGGGTACATGTTCCTTTAGAGGGAAACAGATCTGAAGCTTGGGGTTTTTTTCCATATGGATGGTGTGTACTCTGCTGCTTCCCTGTGATTGCAACTTCCTGCACCAAATAGGTTTCTGTGCCTGGGAGATAAGAATTATTAAAGCACCACGTATTCTGTAGCTTTTTGGAACCTGTTAAGCAGGACATGTAGCTATTAAGTTACTTGAAACTGAGGTTCTGGGTGTGCTTAATGAGTTCTGAGCACCAAATGGGGTATCTAATGAAATGGTGTATATTTCTTGCTCATTTTTAGAATTCATGCAGTTGTGTGTGCCTGTATGTTGGTATAGCTGCTGCTGTTTTGATGGCTATGCTAATACCTCTTTTTATGGCTGCAGGATGGTCAGATGATAGAGTGCCGCTGCTGCTACGGGGAGTTTGCATTTGAAGAGCTAACTCAGTGTGCAGATGGTCACTTGTTCTGCAAGGAGTGCCTAATCAGATATGCTCAGGAGGCAGTCTTTGGCTCTGGGAAGGTAAGAATTTCCCAATCGAGGGGAAAATGTGTAAATTGCTATTGGGAGATCATATGGCTGCTTACACAGTGTTGCTTAATTCCATTCAAGTATTTCATGGGAAGAGCAGCTACATCTGATTTATGTCCTGAAATCCAAATGCAACAAGTCACTATCACTATCAAGTGAGGCCAACAACTTCACAGTGGAATCTTTGCTGAACAGGATTTCAGTTTTGCTAACAGCCATCTCTTGTGCTTTACACTAAGCAGCTTGTATGATGAGGAAAACTTTCTGCAGCATTTGTAGTAACAAGGGCTTGCACTTGTCTGGCTTTATTTTCTGTTTAGTAAACCTGTGATATCTGTGCAGAGAAAACACTCAGCTCTGACTTGGCTGGTCTCCTCCTAGCTAAGAGTTTGTCCTTCATGGTATCATGATGATCCTAACTTAATTTAGGGGTTGGTTCTTTGATACTACTAACCTTCTTAGTCTCCAGTTTATCTGGCAGTTATCCTGGTACTTAACTGGGCTATAAATGAGTCACTAACTTACTCTGAGGTGTAGTACTCCTTTACCTCAAGGTATGCCAAGCAAACTGTGGGATGTATTTCATGTAAATGTACAAACCAGCAGCTGTATCTTATATGACTGTATCAACAAGAATGGAGCATGCTGGTTGTGAGCAGAGACCATACCGGAGTAATAGGCTGCGATGTGGTTGCAGTGGACTTTGAGCAAGTGAACTGTGACTCCAGCTATCAACGGCATCTTCGTGCTCAGTGTTTACTTGAGGCCTGATCTGTTTGATTAACTAGTCTTGTTCTTTCCATAGCAAATCCACTCTGTCAGTCATCTGCTGACTTAAGCTGTATTTTCTCTAAGTGAGGCTCTGTGCTGCTTTGTTCGGAAATATTTGAGTCTCGCTTTTTCCTAGCATCCTACTGAACCTGAACTCTCTCCTTCCAACCCTAGTCAGAGCTCAGCTGCATGGAAGGCAGTTGCACATGTTCATTCCCCACCAGTGAGCTGGAGAAAGTGCTTCCAGAGAACATCCTCTGTAAATACTATGAGCGGAAAGCTGAGGAGGAGGTGGCTGCTGCCTGTGCAGATGAGCTTGTCAGGTAAGTGCCCAGCAGAGGATGCAGACTGCTCTTACCACTATAAGAAATGGTTCCCTGAAACCCTGAGTGTGTGCTGACTATGAGCTAGGTAGCTTATAAAGAGCTGTGTTACAAATTAAGGCTTTTGCCTTTCCAGGTCTTTTTTTTTTTTAATTCAAGTTGGTCTGCCTTTGACTAGGAGCAGATTAAAATTCAATAGATTTGTCTCCCCCAAGACTAGCTTGCCAGCTCTGTGCTGATCCTTTAAATTACATGGTAAAAAGCAGTGCTGAGCATATAATATTTTGATTGCAAACAGGGAAGTGATCGAAGACACACGAGCAAAAAGGCAGTAGTCAGCACATCCTGGCAGCAGGCGTTGGGTTGGCAGCCTTATTAACTACCACATAGCTCTTTGAATGAATCCACTTTCAGCTAAGATATGTTTGGCACACTGCATTAATGGCATCATATTTTGGGCTGCAGGTGTCCCTTCTGTAACTTCCCAGCTCTTCTGGACAGTGATGTGAAGCGGTTCAGCTGCCCTAATCCCCGCTGCAGAAAGGTAATTGGGGGGATGCTTGCCACTTGGTCTCTTCCAGGGTGTTGGGCAGGAGAGCTGAGAGGACAACTTGCAGGTGAATGAGTATCAAAGGTGGCTGCATGGAGCAGCAGTCAGAGTATTTGTTGGATCCTGCTGATGTTCTACTGAGCTGTGTGGCTGGACACAGGAATTTTGGGGTACTATTGATAAGACAACAGTATTCCTTACTTCCCATAGAAGATGTTGGCTAAAATAAGCTTCTAGGTTGCTGTCTTGCATATGAACAGGGATCTGGAGGTTTGAAAGGCATAAAACCACCAAGTTGTAATCTTTTATCTAAGGGAAGCTATGGAGAACAAGCTAAAAGCAGTCTTATGTACTGTCCTTAAAAGAACTGTCATCTGCATTTTTCTTTTATGCTGTCACCTGAATAGATTTGGTTGGAAGTGGGGAAAAAAACTCTCTTGAAGAACTCTCTGAAATGTCTGTTCAAAGGGCAGATGATGCTTGTGCTTCTCTCACTTTGCTAATAGCCATAACTGGAGAATGGTCAGGCCCAGTGGGGGATGGAGTGGGGAGAGCTTGCTGCTGCTGCTTCTGTACCATCTCCTCTGGGGAAAAAATGGAAGCATAGAAATGTGTTTCCCAGTCTCCTGAATGTAGGCAGAGCTCCACTTATATCTTGTGCCTGTGGGCCAAGGACAGGGCCCTATCAGTGTTTAGCACCCAAGCTACAAAGCCTCTTGTGCAACAGTAGCCACAACAATGAATTCTCCAGCAGCTCCAGGGAACTACCTGTCCCCAGACAGAGATTTCTGCTAATCACTGACCTTCCTCTCCAGTGCGTTCAACTTGTCCTTGCGGCTGCCGTAGCTTTGGGTTCTTATGTTGATGAGATACTGCAGTTTGACTGTCTGGAGAAAGGAGTAGAAAGCCTGATTCTGCTGTCTGGAAACATTGAAGCTGCCAGTAGTGAACTTTGTGTTGTGTAGTGAAAGTTTACCTTAACCAGCAGGGCAAAGCTGCTTGTAGAACACGCACCGGTCCCTTTTAGATGTCTGATCTCCAGATGTGTTTTGCAAACATCCACCTCTGGCGTTTGGGGAAGATGTGAAGAAATGCGATTCTGATGGATCGTCCAAGTGTCACGAGCAAGGACCTTTCCTAGTCGCTAGATGGCAATGTTGATTCATGTTTCAATTTTTTTTTTTTCCAAAACGCAAGTTGTTTTCAAAATGTACATGTGTCAGCACCTCAGAGCAAAATTCAGGCTTTAAGAACGTGAATGCTTCAGTGTGCAAAACAAAGTCAGTTTTTTCCTAAAATGTGTGGTGTGTCACAGTAACTGGTAAGAGGGGTCAGTGCTGAAATGTTCCTTTCCTTCTGGTTTGCTGTTTCATTTCCTTCCTCTCATACTGCCTGGGTATGTCGTCGCCCCCCCCTCTCCGGGGTTGCAGCATTCCAGTGGGCTGGATTTCTGGTTTCCTGGACAGCTTGTGTTGATTCATTAGCTGAAAATCTACTGAATAGCTTTGTGCTGCTCTTAGAAGTCTTGAATGACTTTAGGATTTGAAGTTGAGGATGAGGAATTCAGATAGCAGGATGTGGTGTTGTCTCACAGCATCAGCTGTGGTGGTTCTTCATATTCCCGTTATCTTCTCTCTCTCCAGAACGAAGAGTTTCAGTTAATGCTCTTGCTTGCAGGAAACTGTTGCCCTTAGGGAGGAAAGGGCTAATCTCAGAACTCTGCAGAGGTTGGAGAGGATGCACTGGCTTTACTAGCAGTGCCTCTGGCAGCCTCTGTGGTGGTGATGACAGACCTTGGAAGGAGTCCCTCTCTGGTTGGAAGGACTGGACTCACACAGCTGAACCTAAAATGAGGGGAAGTGTGCAAAGGGAAGGGTCATCATGTGCCTCTCCTGAAACCTTGAGGCCCTTCAAGGGTGGGGAGAGGAGGACCAAGTGTCAGACCTGTTGTGTTTCTGTGCTCCATTGTCTGGATCCTTTGTCTTGCTTTGAGAGTTCATGTTAATTATTCCTGGGCTCTCCTTTAAATCTTGTGGAGGGGTTGATGTGTGTTTGGGTCAGTCATGGATGTGTTGTAAGTGATGGGAACAAGCCAGAAGCCTTAGTTTGGGCTGTCAGTAAGTTGGAGTCAATAAGAGCTCTAGGCATTGCCAGATAACTGCTGCTGCATCTCACCTGTAGTCCCAGTCACTTGCACCTTGCAGGGACCAAAATGTGGGTAATTGTAACCTCAGCAACAGGCAGAGCCGCTGGTCACCTTCTGTGACTGAGTGGCTGCACAAAGAGCATGCAGATGAGCCTGTGCCATCTGCCAGGGCCACTGTGGCTCCAGCTCTGTGCAGTGAAGTTTGGCTCCTGGTTAGGTGGCCAGGGCTTGAATCTTAATATCACAAACTGCAGAGTGGAAGAAAAGCTTAATTAGTAAGGGGAAGATCATTGCCTGAACCTCCCCCAATGATGCATTCTTGTGTGTGTGCACAGAGCTGGTGCTGGGAGAGTGGCGGCTTTGGCTGAGACCTGGTTCTGCTCTACACCAGCTCGCTGACCATGCATGGAGTCAGGCTTCACAGCAACAGGAGAGTTTGCCAGCCTGCTCAGTCAACTTCCATCTTATCCTGCACAGGGATCCCTGTGTGGAAGCAGCACTGGAATTTCTCATCTCTAAAGCTGCGTGTTTCTCCTCCGGGTGCTCTGACAGAGCAAACCAAAGCTGGCAGTCTGGTAAGGCCAGGGAGAGGCGCGTGCTGTTTGTTGACTTGAGCAGCCTTGAGAACTGAGAGTGTACTTTTTGGGGAAGTACTGTTTCCCACCAGAGAAGGAAGTCCATCCTTTCCACGCTGCCTCCCTCCTCTCCAGACCCTGTATTGTCGGTGAAGACAAGGCTTTTGTTCCCGAGCTGCTTGCTGCTATCCTCGGTGCTGTGTTGCGGGTGGGGGAGATGGTCTCCCCTCTTTGCAGTCTCAGCACAAAGCACTGCAGGGCTTTCAGCCAGCAAAGAGATGGGGAGGTGAAAGCTGCCGTTGCCATGGAAATAATGCATGCACGGAGCAGCGCTGTCCCTATGGTGCTGGAGAGCTCAAAACCCTCATTTTGTGGCCAGGCCACATTTCAGGGACTTGTGTTTCCAAGACTTTTCCTTCAAACTCCTTCACATAGCTTGGGGATTTTGTTACTTGATTGAGCCGAGCTGCTGTCTGCCTTGGCTGGGTGCAAAGAGGTGATGGTGAATGGGCGCAGAGCACTAAACCACATTGTCCTCCAATGGGGCAGCTGCCACTCTTATTCAGGGCTCCTCGGTGCATCCTGTTAATGAGGCTGTGTTTGGGGGGTGGGATTGCCTGCTGGGTGTCTGAACTGTCATGCTGGAGAGTCGAGCATTGATATGCCTGTGTCAGGTAGATAAAGTCTCCACGGTTCTGCCTTTTCATCCTCAGGTCAGGCTCTCTGGCCACAGCAATCTGTGTGTGTGTTTAATTTGCAGGACTAAGATGTGGTGTTTTAGTGGACTTCTCTTTAAGCTGCTAGGATGTCTGGATTGATTTCCATGTGCCAGCTAGGAACAGATGCGCCCAGCTGCTTTTAACCTTCATTTTCTGTTGGAAGCGAGACAGGTTTAAGCTTGCTCAGAGCTCTGCCTAGCAAGCTGTGTCTGAACATGGCTTCTCCTAGCAGGGTGCTAACACTGCATCTCCAAGCTGTGTTAACAAGCATAAGCTGCCTTGTATGCTTTGCAGCAACTCTGCTGTGAGTGGCCTTGCTGAAGTAAGGAGTTGTTGCTAAGGGCCGTACTGCAACGCCTGCGATCTCCACGCCTGGTGTGGTAACCGGGCATGGAGCTGTTGGAATCGGGGCCAGGTAACGAGGCAGCTCTGGCCAGTGATGATCCAGCCATGTTTTATAGGGTGCAAAGGGAAATGTTTGTGTAATCAAGTATCCAGCAGCAGGGGATGTGCTCAGGATGACATAGACCTCATCCAACAGGATGTCATCCAGCACGTACCACAGGGCCTGTGGCTTCTGTGCTGGAGGCTGGTGCATTGTTGCCCAGAGCTACCCTGCCCGACTCCAGATGTGCTGTGGGTTTAGGTTTAAACTCTATCAAGTCTTGTCACTGCCAAGGGGTGTGTATAACATGGAGAGAAAAAATAAAAAACTTGTACTGGTTGGAGAAATTGAGCTTATCCAAAACGCCTCAGAGTAGGATGTGCATATGGAGAATTACTTAATTCTCTTTGGTTTGCAACATGTTTTCCCAGCTGTTGAAGTCTGCTGTCTCATTCAGCTTCCTGACAGCAGTGCAAACATTTTGAAGGTCCCATGGCCCCATCTCATTCTCTGTTCAGCCATTCCTATTGCTCTTCTCTGTATACTTTTCCTCAAGCATATTTATTTGGATCTAATTATTAGAGCTGAGCCCCACGACTTTAATGGAGAGCAGAGTCAAAGGTGGCACTTGCTTATGGCAGAGCCCTGTAATTTCTTTCTGGCAGCAGTGACTTCAGGAACCAACTCCTACATTTAAATGGAGAATGGGAACATCCTCCTGTTTCTGTATGAATGAGGCTTAGCACACTTTGTTGGGGTGAGGAAGAAAGTGAAATGTGGTGTGGACCTTACTACACATCTTACTGGGGGATTCAGGAGTGGACCACTTGTGTCTATGTACACTTCTGTCTGGAAGTCTGTCTCCTGCTTGTCCAGGCCAGCAGAATGGCCTAAACCATCTTTCATAACTCTGCCATCATCATCCTTTGTGCTGCATCCCCAAAACCTCCTGCTCGGGACCCCTCAGCTTCCTCCTCCAGCTCCAGTGCCTTCACTGCCCTCGTCTTAAGTGAGTAGCGCGCATGGGAACACGCTCCGCTCTGCGACTGCCAAAACCACAACAAATGGCAAGTTTCCGTCTGTCATCTCGGCTCTGAGGCACTCCGTGGCTGGGCAGGCGATTTTCATTTTTCTTCCATAAAAGGACATTGAGACTAGTCCACAGCAGCAGTGCTGTGCTGGAGGCAGGGTGAGCAGCGATGCTGTCGATGATGGCAGCGTTGCAGCCTGAGCAGCGGTGATTTGTGTATCTCTCCTTAAAGGGATGGGCGGGAGGGAGGGTCCAAGGCCGAAGGTGGGGTTGAGGTGATAATCCGTGGCAGATACAGCCCAGTAGGCTTTATTGCCAAGGCCTAAAGGAAGACAGATAACAGGAGAGTGTTCCTGGTACAGCAGAGCCTTAAAAGTACAGTCCTGTGTAGGAAGAACATGCTAAACCACGTGGGCCGTCCTATCAAGGCGTGTGGGGTCAGGGTTGCATGGGAAGTGTGGAGAGTAGGGAGATCTTCTCATCCCTGGCTTTATGCTGGGCAGGATAGTCACCTTTGTGGGAGTGGGAGGGTTGCAGAGGACATGAGGGATGTACCAGGAGCTCTCCTTGCTCCCCTGGAATGCCCACAGCTTGTTCCATGGCCTAGAGGGAGCATCCATGAAAGTGAAGGACCGGGAGGGAGTTGTTGTCCCTCGTAGCTTACTCTTCAGTGTATGCTTTGCCTGGGCTGGGGGCAGCTGCAAGGGTTGAGTGGTGCCAGCAGTAACTTGCTCCTTAATACCCCTTTCCAGAGAGGTGGCCCAGAATCCCTTCCTGCCTTGTCTGTGTGCCTGCCACCCTTCCTTCAGATATCACGGACCTCTGAGAACACTTCAGCTGGAGAGAGGGCAGGAGCAGGCTGGGTTTGTTGCTGTGGTGGGGTGGAGGGACTCCATCAGTGGGAGCTCAGGTGCTGCTGCTACTTTTACAAGGTCAAGTCTATTTATGCAGTGGTATGTGGAAATGCTCCACTTGATAAATGAGTCTGACAGAGAGAAGAGGGCAAAGCCCAGCCTGGAAATGGACCTGAGGGATGAGGACAGTTTAAATGGGATATCTCTCTTCTTATTGGGAGAAAAAGCCTGCTGAAAGCAAGGACTCAAACTGGTCTGTTTAAAAATAGACCATGTCAGTCAGTGCAATTTCAGGCCACAAAGCTTACTCCTGTGCTTGCTTTCTGCCTTATATAGCAATAGCCATTGAGTGAAAAGGCAGTTCTCCCGGTGCTTGCTGACCAGGGAATACCTCTGCCAGGTCTGTACAAGGTAGCTGTGCTGTCTTCATAGCCTTGTCCTTTCCTGAGGAAAGGTCTGGGAGTGATGAGCTGGACATGGCTTTGTGTGGGAGTGGTAACTTCAGCCTCAGATGTCTGGTCTCCCCTAAACTCCCTGATCTCAGCCTGAAAAGGAGCCCCTGAGAGCAGCTGCAGACCTGTGGTTGGTGTGGGACGTGTAGTGGCAACGTCCTTGGAGAGAAGCTGATGACTCCACAAGGGGTAGGATAAAAACATCATGAGTGAGTGGTGCCAGGATATGAGAGGTCCTGGGCTGCCTTAATGTGGCAAGTGGCTAGACTAGTCCTGTAGCCAAACTGGGGCTGGAAGGAGCCTGTAGTTGTGCTGAGGGATGAGCACTGGCTGAGATCCGCTGCAGGCTGAGGTGAGCTCCAAGCTTTGTGTTTTCCTCATGGATTGGTTTGGAAGAGAAGAGGAGGAGTAGTGTTCTTCCATTTTATGCAGAGAGTAATGTAATCACCTGAACATCAGGGAGAAACCCTAAACCTCCACACAGAGCACAGTGCTTGGGCTGCTTGATTTGATTTTTTTTTTTAAACAGTGGAGCAAGCCTCTGTCACTTGTTTGATGTCACAACAGGTAGCAATGCCATGGAGCTGTGTCGGGACTGCTGTGGGAGCTCAGTGCAGGGACCCTGCCTGGCAGCAGGGACAAGCTCATGGTGAACACTGACCAGTGCTACTTATACTTGCAGAGCATCAGAGCAGGGTTATCATTTTGGTGATGCAGTGGATCTGGTGGTTGGAGAGGATGGAAAAAGTCTGTTCCCAAGCTAAATTCAAAACATTGTTCTGACCTTAGTCAAGAAGCTACATCTTCCTTCTCTTTCCTCCCCCTCACATTCCTGTCATAGTAATCACTGATCTCTAACCTCCTCTTCATCTGCCACAGCTAACCACTTCAGAAATGCACTTAAAAACTCTGGGCTCTCCGCGTACGCCTCACCTTGCCGCACCTTGGCGCTTCCAGGGCAGAGTTATCTTTGGAGGGGCGTGCGTCAGCAGCGCAGGGGTTGAGTGGTATTGTGTCAGGGCAGCCAATGAGTGTCTCCTCGTTCAGGCTAGAGCACTGAGATGGCCTAACCTGGCATGTGTAGTGCAAGGAGGTGTTTTGCTTCTCCTTTCTGTTTGCACATAAACAGGTTTCAGCAGATGAGAGTCATCAGACTTCCTGAGCTAATACAAGGCTGCTGCAGACGATGTCCATTTTGGAGGCTGTCAGTAGAGTTTGTTTCCTAATTTGGTCACAGTATGCTCAGGGCTGGCCTGCTTTCCTTTTTTTTTTTTTTTTTTCTTTTTAAAAGCACCCATCTTTTTGTATCACTGTCATGGAGGGGAAGCTGTTTGCATCTGAGAACCCCCAGCACTCCTCTCACTTCCTCTGTGCGAAGGAAGTGATACTTGAAAGGTCTCTTTGAAAAAGCAATGCAGTTCTGAAACTGATCTTTCCAGTTTTTTGGTTTGGTTTGGGGTTTTAACCCCTTTTGCCAGCCTTTCTTGAGCTCATCTCGGTGAGCCGGCTGCCTTTCATCCCTTCTGGGTGGTTATCTGAGCCCTTAGTGCTGGAGGACTTTGGAACGGATCTCTTCAGCGACACAGGGAGCTCTGCTGCAGCCAAACAATTAGAGTAATAAGCTGATATATTGCAAGGGGGAGAGATGTGTGTCATTTCAGCTAGAGCACATGCTTTGTCTTGTTTCTTACAGCACTGCTAACAAGAGGCCTGACACCAGGTAGGGACCTGTAAATGTAGATAAATAGCGTGGCTGGTCAGCTCTGCTAAATGGCCTTTAGAAGTTAGCTCGTGTCTTGTAAATCCTCAAGAAAGCTAGGGACTGCCAAGCCCTGTGGAAGATGCCTGTGTTTTGGGGTTGGATCAGTCAGCCCCAGACAAGCTGCCTTCCTGGTGTGCAGGAGAGAGCTTAACCCTTCTGTGGTCAGTGTGAGCTCTTATTCAGCACCAGGACAGCTGAGGAATCAACACCAAACCTAGAGACTCCTCTCTTAATGTTGTTTCTGGGCAGGAAGAGGAGGTGGAGACAGCAGTTTCCAGGTGATACAGATGTGAATGCAGCTCCAGCAGCTCTACTCAGTGCTGTTGGGAGGTTTTTGTCTTCCATAGTGATGAGGCTATTGCTGTTGAGGGAGCTGCCTTGGCTCTGAGGAAGATTTCCCAGCCTTGGAAGCATGAGAGATGCTGGGTTACCTGCTCCGAATCCAGCACTATCCTTAAGTCCAGAGTACATGTCATAAACAGCTTCAGAGCCTCGGGTTAAGGTACATGAGGAACAGCTTGGTTAGTGCCGGTAGATGGGCAGGTGCGGGCTGGGCTCTGCAGCAGTTCCTCTGGAGACAGGAAACGCCGCTGTGTCACGTGTTGGATGCCAGGTTACCATTGACCTCTGAAACCCGGGAACAGGAATGGGAACACGAAGTGGTGAGGCAGCAAGTTTAGGGAGGAAAAGGGAAGGTGAAACAGAAGTGGGTTTTTTCTAATTTAGTAAAATCACTTCTGTGTGTCGTTCTAATTTGCATATTCTAATTAGCCATGACTGACTTGCCACTTCCACTTGAAAGAACAATGTTTTGAAGTTTATGGGTTATAATCTTAGTAGGCCAGCATTTCTTCTCCTCCTCAACCTCTCCCCTTCCCATGCCCCCCAAAAAGCATCCTTTTACTGCTTTTAACCTTCAAACCTCTCTTCTCTCTCTGTTACTACTCTTGCATTATTAATGGGACTGTAGCAATCCAGCCAGAACACTGACATTACTAATTACTACTTGTAGCATAGAAATGAGGCAAAAGATAAAAACTGGGTCAGGAAATGTTGTCATAAAATGGTAGCATCAGAGCTGGGGAGCGGGACTCTGTGTACAAGTAGATTTGTGTTGGAAACAGCCTCCTCTACTAAGTAGTGTACCTGCACAGTCACCATGAGCACCGTCCTTGTTCGCTGCATGCGAGGCAGAAGGAAGACCATCTTGCACACACAAAAAGGTTAACAGACCTGTTATTTCCAGGAGCAGAGGAATGGAACATATCACTATATGTTGTTCTGCCTGGTAGCGTGTCAAGCATAGCAAAATTCATGTGCTGTTCGTTGCTGGTGCTGTAGTAGGAAGCCCTTTCCCTTGTTGGGTGTCAAAGGCTGAGGAGGCATAAGAGGCTGCGTTTATTTTTGCATTCAGCGTAGAGCCTGTCATGCTGATGCATTCAGGTTGTCCTTGGTAGTACCAAGGGCGTCCTGCAGCAGCAAACAGCTCTGTGCTGCGTGTAAGAGAACATGGCTGCTGTGAAATTAGCATGAGAACATCATTTTGGGGCTGCAGCAATTAACCTGTGAATGCTGGGCTGCTGTAAGTGTAAGGAATCGTCTGTCTATCCTGACTGTGGTTAATGGAGCTGTGCCTCTTTGCTCAATTGGGCAGAGCATCCCCTGGGGGGGAGTTTGGCATCCCGTGGGGGCCATGCAGGAGCAGTTGTTAGCTTGCTCCTTGAGAGAGGGGCATGTGCAGAGAGGGAAGTGTCGTTTACTGCAAAATGAATCGACTTGTGGTAAGTGACAGAGAAGGTAATCTCTTTAAACATGTGCTGTCACTGTTCTCTTACTTGAAATAGTTAAAACAGCTAACATACATAGGTAAGTGATAAAACACAATACAGTTTCAATGAGCAAAAGTCCATCTCTTAGAGATGCTTTAAAAGAAAAAAGACAAACTGAAGCCGTATCTGTCCCAGAATTACTACAGCCTCCCCAGTCACAAGCTGGGAGGCTTGTGTACATTTGCTCGGTAGTGATGAGGGGATGAGAGGATGTCTCCTGGTGAGATGGGTGACTTGAGGTGGCAGACTTCTCCCTCTCTTGCAGATAGGGGACGGGACTGCGAGGTCCTTCCCTCTCTGTGTTACTGGTACCAGTCTGAGTGACGGCCTGTGCATCCATTGCTTGGGCCATGCTGCTGTTGGGTGGATAACAGGGAAGCCTCCAGGCAGTTTGGGATCAGTCTCTGCTGGGCAGTCATGTGGCCAGAGGACCTAGTAGCAAACTCCTCTTACATTCCCGACAAAGCCGGGAGGCCAGCACAGGAGCAGCATGACTCCCTCGCAAGTCAGATGGTAACACACACAAAGCGAGCTGGATATTTAGGCTGGGCAGACTTGACAATATCCCCTTTCAGAGATTATCCTTTAAACTGTCCTAGTCACACAGCGCCTTTGGTGCCTGCCTGAGCCTTTTGTGAGGATGAACGGCTCTTAAGAGAGGCTGGCCACTCTAATCTCCTCTCCGTGGGCTGAAAAACCCATCCTGCTGTAGCTAGCCAACTTTATTTCAACTGATCATTAGTGTAGGGCTCTTAAATCCCGTCTCATACGTTACTCATGGTGTTGGTAAGGCTGGCTGTTATCTCAAAGCGAGCCCAGAGCAGAACTTTGTTAGTGCAGCTTAGGGTGTTTGAGGGAGAGCAGGCATTCCCTTTAAGAGGGAGCTGCTGATGGGCAGTAATTTCTACCACATATTTAATAAAGCCAGCGTGGAATGGGGGAGGTCTGGAGTTTGTGACCTCAGTATTCTGGTTTTTAAGAAGCAAGTACTGATTTGCTACTAAAACTGAGTGTTGTAAGGCAAATGCTTTCTCAGTCCAAAATTTCATGTGCACATATTTAATTAAAAGGCGACAGGGTTAATGAAGCTTTGAGTGCATAAGGCCTCATTCCCTGAATTTAATTTTCTTTAATTGCTCCAGAGATTGAAATTTCCAGCTGTGGTTATCCCCTAATATGTGAATTAAGGAACTGGAAAGGGACAATTTGAATTGTCTCATTTAGTGGCGGCTTCTTTCTCTTCTTCTGACTTTTTTTTTTCCCCCTTTTTTGTTTGAAAGAGTCAGTGTTTTAGCTTTGTGGTGGAACTGGCAAAGCTGTGAGCTGCCAACACCTTGGACACAGGGAACTAGGTGAAAAGCAGGGAGTGTTTATGCAGATCATGTCACTCATCCCCAACATATTGCAGAAGATCAAGACAAATATAGTTTTTATTGTCTTCCCACCCCAATATCCGCTGTTGTATTCAGCAGCACTGGGGTTGGGTTGCATGAATTGCCTGCCACAGCCCAAATTGAAGCTGTCTTTTTTAGCATGCTGTTTAATAATTAAATAAAAAGAAGGGAGGAGGGCGCTTTTTGGGGGGTAGATGTCTGTCTTTGTTTCCCATGTTTGAATGCTGGTTTTACAGCCAAAGACCACCATGAGAATCAAGGTAGTTCCCTGGTCCAGCTGTGTTAACTGTTGTATGAGCTCGTAGCCCAAGCTCTGCAAAAGGGTGAGAATCTAAAATGCAGCAAACCCATGTACCAGCGAAATGATCAGTGATGGAAACGGCTGATCATGTTCCTGACTTCATTATGATAAAACCGACCTTTGCTGACTGCCCTCATGTGATGCACTCTGTGTCTGTGACAGATACTGTCAAATATCCCAAGGCCACTGTATGTTTTTATCTGTCCTCGTGAGCCTGTTGGCATCCTTGACTAGGGGGTTAATAGCAAAGAAAGCTTCCAGCCACCACCGAGGACATGGGGTGGGGGGCAGTAGTTCATATCTAACCTTGAAACAGTGGGAGCAATAAGCATTGCTGTGGGTATTGTTGCAGATGGGGAGGTATCCTGTCTCTGCCCATTCCTGTGTGAAGAGCTGCCCTCTCCTGGTGGTGGAGTCGGTGGGGTGTGAGGGTGGATTTGACACCCAGCACCCTGGGGACAGGTGTTTGGAGAGGTGGCACAGAGTGGTGCCCTTTGCACATGAGCTCTAACCTGCAGCAATCAGCCATATCCTTCCAACCTCTGCCTCGAGCATAAGGATCTGTGAAACCATTAGGGTTAAAAAGAAAAAAATAATTCTTTTCTGGTATATTTTAATTCTTTGTTTCCCATCAGCCTGTTCAGCTGGAGTTGGCACAAATACCTCTCTGGAGCTTTTTTTCTGGCCTGAGGGAAACCGCCTTCTTTACCACTACACAACACCTCTCCTGCACCTTGATGGTTTGTGACCTGTGCCCTACCGAATAACTGATGGTTGAGTCGTCGTGCTGGGGGCCAGGAGGTCCAAGGCCCGGCCCATGTGTGGCTTCTCCTCTCACTGTAGGCTCAGGGAGCAGAGGTGATGCTTAAGTGGTCTCCGTGCTGCTACCAGTGTAAACAGAGCAGATGTTTCCCTGAGTCGGGGGAGCATTAATGGAATGCGTTGGCCCCGGCTGATGTAAAACATCGCTGCGAGTTTCGGGGATGAGGTCAGCGGCACTGGAAGCTGATGGGAGTTTAATGTCGAGTCTGCCTCTTGGAGCTGAGGGGTCAAGCGAGAGAGCTGTGGCTAATGGAAATGCAAGTACACTTGTCATAAATCAGTGCCAAAATACTGAACAGCCATAGCTGCTGCTGGATCCCGCAGCCCGCAACGCTGCGGTAACCACCCATTAGCTCTTCGGGGGCTGCTTTCCTCACTGGGTGCTGGTTGTCAGTGTTTGGCTTCAGGAGAGACAAACAGGCTGGAAGCAGAGGGTTTGGGAAAGCT
The DNA here is from genome assembly GCA_013399135.1 of Heliornis fulica. Taxonomy (NCBI): domain Eukaryota; kingdom Metazoa; phylum Chordata; class Aves; order Gruiformes; family Heliornithidae; genus Heliornis; species Heliornis fulica. The sequence goes on along the minus strand of VXBZ01002184.1, from coordinate 45,146 downwards.
TTGCTTCTGTGTGCTGTGAAAGCCCTGCATGCTTCACCACTTTCCTCTGGGTGTTTTGGGGGGTGTCTCGTGGTTACTGTGTCCTACCCATTTGGGGAATGGCAGGAGGGCAGCTGGGATTTTGTTTTAAGTGAGTTATCCTTCTCATGAAAGGAGGTAGCTCACATTTACGCTTCGAGGTTGCTAGGAAGTCCTGAGGCATCCCAGGTTGAGAGGCAGGAGGCAAAGCAGGCTTGGCACTGCTTAGACATCTTCTTTTTTTCCTTTTTTCTTTTTTTTTTTAACCAAACAAATCCTGTAAAAAGTAAAGAGCAGCATTTTTCTAGACAATAAAAAGTCGGTTTGCCCTCCAGACTAACCAACTATTTCCCATAAAGCTGGATGCTGTAATGGACCATTTGCCAACAAGATAAGATGGTTGTATTGTTCAGTGATTTATCCTCTGTGAAGCTGATCTGAAAGAATGCTTTATTGCTCTATTTATTTTTTCAAAAGAAGCTTTTTTGACCTCATTTTTTGTGTTGGGAGCATGGGTGCCTTTAAGCTAAATCTCAAAGCCTGGTTGAAATTGGGGTCTCTCTTTGGGGTTGCCACTTAAAACACAATATCTGCAGGCTGTTAGTGGCAGAGATGCCATTCAGAAGCCAAGAGGTGAGCGTCTCTCCTGCAGGACTTCTCTATGTTGAAAAGCCTTGCTGCAATGTCCAGCTCCATATAAATGACCAAAGCCTGATCTGCAGCTACGATGTGGTTTGTCTTCACTTCTGGGTCCTCCTTAAAGGGCAGAGGTTAAAGGGAAACAGATACTCGTGGATGGTGTCTCTGCTCTGCTAAGAGGCAGTTGCTGTAAGAGCCTTGGCTCCTGGCATGTGAAATGAGGATGCTACCTCCTATTTGCAAGCAGATGTCAGACTTAATAGGAAAAAAAAGTAAGTTGCAAGAGCCAGCTGATTTCCACCACCCCCACACACACCCACACCCCCTGAGTGGGGTGAGAGGAGTATCAGAGGTGTTATTGCATTACCTCCATCCTACTGGAGGTCTGGGCATGCAGTTTAGCCATGTAAGTAAAACCTGAAAGTGCCTCTGTATGGTACATCCTTCCCAAACAAGGGAAAGGATCGCAGCTATCGGAGCGGCCTGCAAAGGGAGGGATGGAGCTTTCAGGTACCTGGAGGCTATGCTGAGTTGTGTGTTTGTTGGTAGTTTGATGCTATATTAAATTTCTCTTGGCCACCTAGAAAGAAGGCATTGAACCTCTCTAGATATGGAGGTAGGCACAGCCCCAACCAGTTTGCCAGCTTCTTGGTTTTATTTTCAGCCTTGGTCCTTGCAGTTCCTGTGCGAGGGGCAGAGGATAGTTTGATGGGGTGGTGTGAATGAGAGTTGTTATTGTAGCTCTTGCATCTGCACATGAAACCTGGTGTGTTTTCTGAGGAAAGCTGCTTTTCAGAATGTTTTATTTACCTGTGGCTAACCCTTTGGGGTGTATTTCAGGTGTGCAGAGCATACAGGTGCTTTGCAGAAGTCCTTGGGTAACTTCCAGTTCTGTAACACAAACAAGCATGCAAATACTTTCAGAGGCAAATCTCTATCATAAGAGATCCTTGCCTTGAATAATCCTGACCTACCTTTGTAATTAAATGAAGCAGTTTTTTCCTCCTGGAACTCTATTCTGGTTGCAGCTGTTGTACAAGCTATAGATCTCTAGATTTGTGTCAAAACCATGACTTAAGACCACTGGGATTTTTGTGGGTGGGTGAAAGTGATAACAGATTAACAAGTTTTACTTAGTATCTCCATCTGCCAGACTAAACCATGTTCTACAGAGGAGACCTAACACAGCTGGCTTGAGCTGCTCCTCCAGGAGCAGAGCACCCTTCACCTAGTCAAAACTGACCCTGATCTAAAAACCCAAGCGTGGCTGTTAAGGTGGCCTTTGGAAAGGCAGTGTCCTTTTTTCAATCTTTACTTTCTTTTTCCTCATCTGAGCACTGTGATGACCTCAATGTGTGCAGTGATGGTATGGAGCAATGCAGGTGATCCCCTAAGGACCAGGTACAAGCCCCGTGCACTCCCCAAACACATGGATCAGGTTCCTCATCTGAAATTTGAACTCTTAAATACTGCTCTGACACTTGCAGCTGCCTTCCTTGTGCTTGGCCTCTGTAAGTAGATACATTAAAAAGTATAATAGTACAAAATCAGTTACCTCAGTCCCAACGTGGGCGACTCCTACTGGGGGGAAATGATTGGCAAGCGATGGCTGTGCATGGCCGTACGCGTGGAAGCGTACGCGCTGTCGCAAATTGTGCTGGGCTCAAATCTCAGTCTCTGCAAGGGGCAGCCTTAGAGTCCAGCTGTGAGCAGAGCCAGTGTGAGCAATGAGATGACCTGATCAGGCAGAAGCTGCTGTGTGTTAGCTGTAGCTTCTGGCTTTTCTGTGAGCATTGCAAGTTAAATGGGAATGAAGCTGCTGCTGAATAAGAGACATGTTACCCTTCGCACGCATCCTGTTATAGGTAGCAAGTTGCCATGGTTAAGACACCGATCAATCATTGTTATTTTGAGATGGAGGATTATTCTTCAGCTTTTTTTTTTTAATAGGAATGGGTATCTGTCATCTAGAGTGTCCAGAAATTATCCACAAAATCTAGCGTTGGTGTTAGTGTGTGATGTGTGTGCCTGCACACACACGCTCCTTCGCCGTTCCTTTATGCCTGCTCTCTAATTTTATTATTGTCTGCAAGACTGCACAAACAGCCGGACCCTGAGGAGCCCAAAGGCACTGGGGAGCTGGAGGGTGTGGGGGGAAGGCTGGCTTGGCTGATCTGGCTGTGTAGAACTGAAAGGTATTAACTCAACACATTGGGTGGACTGTTGTATGGAGTGAGTTGTGCAACAGCACAGCTGTACTAAAACAGAGTGAGATCCTCTGACTTGTCTCCCACATGGACTCGTTACAGCTACTTGTCAGGACGATGCAAAATTCCTGCAGTCTGTGTGCATGTTACTCCAGGTTCCTTTCTGTCCAGAGTCTCTTGCTCCCTTATGCCTGGAATGTTGGTGGGCCCTCTTGCTGCTTTCTGTGGGCTTGTGACAAATGCTGTCTCCAAAATTTGGACTGGACAATACCTCAAGTATTTCCCATCACCATGGAGAAGTAAAAGCAAGCAATGAAATTACCAAGAAAGCTGCTGTAATCCTTGGACCTGTTTCTGGGGCATGTAGAGTCAGAGAAAGTTGTTTTCTTTGTTACAGCATCAGTGACACCAGTGTTTTGTACTGATTCTTGGTCAAGAATGCCTGGAAGCTAGAAGACAGATAAATTTATAAATACTCTCTGCAGTCTAGAAATGCTGCTTCACAGTAAGATGCTAAAGCTAGCTCTTTCAAGAGAAAGGTTATGAGTTTACTCTAGGTCTGGAAATGGACACTTTGAGTGTAGCATCTGACATGTAGCAGGTAACGAATGATAAGGTAGTGTTAAAAGTCTAAAAGGTGAAGTTGGTTGGAAACCCATGCTTTGAGTCAGCCTGGAGCTTCTGGAGCTAGTTGAGTACCTTGATTGAGAGGGAGGAAGGGTGTATTTAGACTTTAGTTGTAAATAGAATTTTTGATACAGGGAATAGACACTTTTATAGGGCTTTCTACTTTAACGGTCACTCTTGCCTTCATCCTGAGCTGAAGTCTGTTGCTTTAACATCATTACAATCTGCAGCCCCACCATCTCAAGCTGTGATTCAGCGAGATTGTCCAGGCTAAGCCAGACTAGGTGTGAACAGATGTGGCTGGCTGGCAGCCAAGGAGCTGAAGAACTGCAAGAAGTGGTAGCCTGGATTCAGTAGGTAATGCTCTCCTGGGGATTGTGTGCTCTGTTAATTAGCACTACCAGGGGAGAGACAACCTTGGAACACGATTCAAAGGCCACAGGATAAACTCAGAGAAGAAAAAATTTGTAGAGAGCCATTAGACAAAGTGTCATGGATGGTGCAGAAAGTCCTGGCCCACAGAGAGCAGCGGAGCAGCATGCCTACCCTGTCTGCAAGGTGCTCTGTGCCTGCCCTGTGTCTTCCATGCTGGGAACACCACCAGTCTGGATGGACTTCTAGTGACACCACGCTGAGTCACACTAACTGCTGGTGGAGAAAGCTAGCACCAGGTTGATACCTAGTAGCAGAGATCTGGAGGTAATGGTGGCATCTAGAACTCCACTTCTGCCCTGAACTCTGCTAAGCAGCATTTGTTTCAGCACGGGGGTTTGCTGAATGGCCGTTGTTCCAAGCTGAAGGTGCAGTTGTTTCTGTACATGTGTGCTGAGAGTAATGTTCTACTGTAAACCAGAGTTCCTCAATTTCTCCTGCTACTGAGGTGATGCATGTGGGTGTGTGGGAAGGTCCTGTGTGGGCGGTTCTCTGTGTTTGTGACTCCCCACTTAGCAGGGAATACAGATATTTATGGGGATACTTAGAAAAGGCTGGTCTGGATGTCCGCTCCTCTTTGCAGCACTCCACCTCCTGCTTCATATTTTAAGACTCTTTTTACCTTCATAGTAATTTCCAAGGGGATTAGCTCAAGTCACCAAGGTATCCACATCAGTAAAATATAGCAAGGGGTTACTGTCATCTCCTGAAACTCTCCAGCACTCCACCCCGTTGCTTATCAACTCACACTTCAGTAATCCTAATAGCTATGTCATAGCAAGATTAACAGAAAATCCAGGCAAATATTTATGGTTCCCTTCACATTCCCAGATTAATATGTACCTTGAAGTGGGGTAGATGTGTTATGAGGATTGCTTGGGATCCTTGTTCACAGGGGTTGAGAAAGGGATTCTGCCAAGCTGGGTGAGCTGCTGCTGCTGACCTGGGGAAGAGGCATGGGGCAGCCGATGCCGCTGCGGTGGCAATGAGCATGTTGGGGGAATGCAGGCAATGGGCTGCCTCTGTGTAGTATCCCCTGGGGAAGGGGGACAGTTCAGCTCAGCTCACTAAGGGAATAGTGGTGGGCAAGAACTAAGTGAATCAGTTGCCCTCAGTGCTGCAGCAGCATCACACAGTGACTTAGTGATGAGAGCAAAGGAGAAGAAATTCAAAGACAGAGCAAAGGAGAAGCAGCTTGAGGCTGGAAGAATGAAGCAAGAGAACTTTAGACAGTGAGGTGGCATCTGATAAACTCCTGGGCATGCTGTATTGGGTGGGAGGTGATAGTCATGGAGAAAACAAATTTTTCTTGTGAGTGGGGCTGTGTGTTTTTCTGGGGTTTGGGGAGTGGTGTGAGGACTAAGGGGGTATGGCATCCTCACCAAGAGTACAGCTAGTGCCAAGGTGATTGGGTGCCAGACACCAGTCTGGCTGATGATGAGGATGCTCTTTCCTAGCTTTAAAATTCCTGTGCTCATGAAAAGGTCTAAACTAGGATTTTAATAGCGTGTCAACACATGTGGACCATGTGCTCGGAGGAAGACCTGGTGAGGACTGTGTTGGATGTTGCACTTTAGCTAAAGTCAAGCAGAAACCAGTCTCCAAAGGGAAGAGCTGGAAAAAGAGATTAGTTGTGGATATAGCTTCAAACTCTAGGACATATCTGCAGTGTTTGTACAGTGCCATAGTCAAAGAAAGCTTTGTGCCTGGCCAGGCCATGGTAATAGCTAATGCTTAGAAATATTATCCCAGCTGTCCCAGACAGGGAAGAAAAGAAAAAATAAAAGCAGGATTCTTTGTAGTTTCTGTGGTTTTGGGGGTTTTTGTTGTGGATCAGCTGCAGAGCTTTGACAGCAGAGGGAGCAAGCGAGCCTGAAATAGTTGCTTTCAACAAAAACCAGCAGCAAATAATCACAGCCTTTGCAAGAGGTAAATTAAAACCATCTCCAGCCTGGGAAACATGCACAGCTCAGCATCTTTCCTCCATAAATATTTCCCTGCTGTTTAATCTCTGTAACCCTTTCAGAGCCCAGCAGCTGTGCTTTTCTCTGCTAGCAGTGAGCCTCCTCCTTCTCCAAATGTTCCCTAGGCAGAGATTTTGACCCATCAGTAACAGCTCTGCGGCTCTGTTGGACCTTACTGGCCAGGAGAACTTAATGGGTTGGTGTGAAACCAGTCTGGGCTTCCTATGTGGTACCGGGCTGCCTGACATCCCTGTGGAGCAGTTGCTGGTACTGGAGCAGTAGCTTCCAGTGACTTCCTTAGCACCCCTCCATCTTCTATTGCTAAAGCCACACGGGCGTTGGAGGAGCTTGGTCTCTGTCTCCTGTGACCCTGTTAAGCACAGGGGTTTCTGGTCTTTGCACACACATCAGGAGCAGTCACACAGCTAGAGCTGTGGGGTTTTCATGTTTCTGTTATCAAAGCTCAGTCCCAGCCAGACAGTATTTTATCCCACCCTCTCTCAACAGCGTTGCATCCTTTCCTGGGCAGAGATGCTGCGAGGGGTGTGGGTTTTTGCTCTGCAGAAGCTGAGAGCAAGCTGCCGTAAGAGGGCTCCAGAGCCCTGTTCTTGAGCGTGCTCCTCTGGGGAGTGTTCTTCCCCTCTTGCAGTACCAGTGTGCCCAAGCTGCCTTAGCAAAACCCTCTCACACCTGCACTAAGTATTTTGTTTTTCTCCTATTGCACAGACTGGTTATGAACCTGGTCTGTTATTTTAACCAGTATAGTTGTCTGTACCACAAAAAAGCTTTGCACTAATAAACTTCATTTGTCTGAATAGAGAAGTCCAAGCTAGTAAGAATCTCTCCCATGTCCTGTTGCAAGTAAACACCCGAAGCAGGAGCTGTATCAGCACGACAGGGGGAGGAGGAGGCCTGAGAGGCTTTGAGAGGCACTGTTCATCTGTATGCAGCCTGTTGTGCCCGTCTGGTACCAAACACAATGAGACGTGGGGATGGGGTTTGGGGCAGGGAGGGAGTTGTGTTGCCATGACAATACAAATTGCAACGGATGCCTCTTCAGATGAAAACATCACGTTTTTCAAAGGAGAAGAAAAAAAAAGTGGTGTGAAGTAATAACTGCTGAACTACGGTGGGAATTCTGGCTTCAAGTAGGTGTGGCTTGCTAAAACACACTGGGCTGTGGCTGTTAGTCCTGGAAACGTTCTTCCCTTGGGGTGTTGGGGGAACATGAAGAAGATCATGCAGGAGACAGGCACCTTGTGAGTAAGTGTCCAGCAAGTTTTCCATGCAAATATTTGGAGGCGCCGTAATGAGTTCCAGCAATAGCTGACTGCTGACTCTCACCATGGGAGAGCAGGGGCTGCGAGCGTGCTTACCAGTACAGATACAGCTGCCAGTCTGGTACGTCAGGCACAGTGCAGATGGCCAACTATTTATATTTCTGTTGTGCCTAGAGCAGATTCCTCAGCGTTACCACTGTCTGGGGGAAAGTAAATGTCCCCTGGACGCCAGAACCAGTAAAGATGTATTTACAGGAAAGATAGTGGAGTCCAGTAGACCTGGTCCTGCTCTAGGGGCTTTTTAGTAGTCTCCTTGTTGGTCCTGTTTAGGTGGAACACTTTTAATCCCACTGTGAATCTGTTAGGAACTGGTTTTGGTTTTAAGCGTGGCCAGAGCGAGATCTGTTTCTAGTTTGATCTGGCGCCTGGCCGTAAGCTTGTCCCTTTTTAACATGGACTGCAGACACCAGAGTCAAATGGGCTTTATTTTAACTGTCCATATCCCAAAACTGTTTACAGGGAGAAGAAACTAAATTTATCCGGTTGCCTGTAATTCAAGATGTGTGATAATTGCCCTGGTGTTGCAGCCTCTTGTGTCGTGTTAAGCACAAATAGAAATTCCAAGGAAGGATGGGATAATTGGAAGCAATCCAGTGATTCTTGTGACTGTATAAAAATAACAGGGCTTTTTAAGGCTGAGTTACTTTTAGCAGCCTCAGGAAAAAAAAAAAAGTTTTGTGAGGTCTTGTGTCTGAAAAGAGTAAAATGAAGTGTTGAACCTGCACTTTTACTTTTTTTTAATCTCAACATACTGAGGATGTTGCTTCATAAAATAAGTTGTATCTGGAAGTTGTTGTGATAGCTAACACAGCCCATTGGCTTGCTTACAAGAGGACATCAGCACCAGGCTTAGCAGAGGGACCACAACCAGACAAATCCTTTGTGGGCAGCAGTGATTTGATTCAAGAAGAATATGGTTCAAAGAACACACCCAAGGAAACCTTACAGCCTGAAGCTGTGTGGTATCTGCCTGATCCATGTTTAGTTCTGGTGGTTTATTTGGTCTCAAGGAAGTTAACTTTCTTCTGCTTACCTCAGCTGTAGTAAGACTGTCTCCTAAGCTCGTGACAGCGTAAGGGTGTTGTTCAGGCTGGTTGTGAAACGCTGCTGGTCCAAAGGAGAGGTTCCAGACCCTTGGCCAAAACTAAAGAGTGACGCTTTTGTGGGCTTTCTGTTACACTGTGTTCTCTTAGCACTCCTTGAAAGTTAAGTAATAGTGTTTATATAATGGAGAAATAGTGGGGAGAGGGTAAAGGGTTTCAGTAGCTGCTCCCTCTGGCTGCCAGGCAGCATCCAGCCCACCACACCAAACCAGTTCAGAGAGGTGCTCAGCTGTAGTGTGTGTGGGTGGGTGTTACCAGAGGTTAAGCTCATGCACCTGAACAAGGCTAAGTGAAATTCAGGATGCATACTGGAAGTGCTCTTGGCTGTTACTCAATTAGTGATGTTTAGGAGCTGGATGGAATGATGCACCTTGTCCTGAGGGCTGGTGTGGGACAGAAAGGAATTGCCTTTGTTGGGAAGGGGAAGGACATGGGTCTTTTGGTGCTGTCTGGCTCCCTTCTTGCTGAATAATCTTCTGGTTTGAGAGGTTGATGCTGGTGGTAGGGGGGATGCACAACTCTCAAGGTGCACATGAGAAGCACAGTAGGGGAGAAACTTGGAGACATTGTCTGTAATAAATAATGCTTTTGCTTTCTCCAAAACACCTTTTTAAGATAAAACTCCTACTGGGTAGTTTCTCAGTAATAGCCACCTCCTTCCAAAAAAAAAAAACAAACCCTGCAATATATGATGTCTTGAAACTTTGAACGTGCCCTATAAGCATTGCCCTGACCTTTCTCCCCAAATGCCATTGTGCAGCATCATCTCCCTTAATAAGACCTGACAAACTGAAGCTCAGGTTTGTTTTTAATTCTGGGGTCATAATCAGTTTTGCAGTTTCCACCCAGTACAATTTCATTGTTTTATGTGATTCTGAAAGTGAAACAAGTGCCAAACAAAAAATGAAATTGTCTTGTCAGCTTTTGTTGATGCATCTGAAATGCAAGGTGTACAGAGTGATCTGAAGCACAGAACCATTTGGCCTTTGTGTAAGTGGGTTTAAGTATGGCTGTATTTAATGATGCAATAGTATAATGCTTCATTTAAAAAGAAAAAAGCAATATTATTGGATAACATTGCTTCTGCCTGCTCTTATTTTTTGATTGTGTCTGCATTTAAACTCAGGAATTCAGAATAATATCCAATGAAGAAACTGAAGGGGTTGTTAAGCAACCATAAACATGCCCTAATTAAAAAGCCAAATGCCTTCCTGATTTCAAATGCTCAGCTTGTTAGGGAGCTGCTGGAAAACAATGTTTAACTCTGGTTGCTTGGACAGGAGTCCCCCATAAGGCTGCACCATGCAGCGATGTGCCCTCCTGGAGCCTTCATGGGCCACGCGTGGCAGCCCAGGACAGAGCTCCCGGAGCGCTGCCCGACTGCCTGTCACTCCTGACTCCGTTTTTGTTTCTCTCCTCTTTTGTCTTCCTTTAAAATGAGACATCTGTGCTCCTCCACGCTCTGGTGTCACTGCCCACATGCATCCCTGACGGAAATGGGAGAAAAAGCTTTTAATCCTTACAGGGGGATGGCCATGGCCTCTGGTGTTTCCGGAGTTTTAAGGAAGTTGCTGAAGTTCCTCCTCGTTGATTCTCCTCTGCAGAAATGTGACAGATGGGTCTTTTCCTTTTATGGCCAATAATGCTGGTTTCCCTTCACAGTAAAAATCCTGGGTCAGAAGTGGAAGCGAGAAGTCGGGCAGGGGGAAGGGGCTGGTCTTACCAGCTCTGAATGGGTGGGGATGGGATTTGCGACATGGTAAATTCTAGGCTAAAATAAGCCAAGTTACAACATCTACCCGGAGGTGCTGGTTTTGTTTGCTTGAGGAGTGCCTTAGGTTTTTCCAGTCCTCTTGCTTAAGACAGCAATTAGGAATTGTGAGTCTTTAATTTCACGTGGAGAAGTTTATCTGGTCCAAACACAGGATGGGTTTGATTGAGTCTAGATAACTCTGACTCTAGATAAGCATAGGAAGACAATACCTGCTGCTTTTTCAACAATCACCTTCAGTCTTCTGCACCAAGCTTGGTGTCTTGATCCCCTATGGATGCCTTGGAATAGTTTTCTTCCTGGACCCAAAAGAGGCATTTTCCATACTAGTTAATGTGATTTTTGTGCCTGATGCTTGGCACTGGCTTTGCTCATTAGCTGGGAATAGGTAATGCCCCTCTGGGTGGTAATTGCCAGGGATGGTGTCACTGAGCCACAGCCAGCTTTTCTGGCCAGAGATGTCTCTTACAAATAAACTGTGGCTGCAAATGGTTTGATGAATTTGGACCTTAAAAGTATTTTTCTAGTAAAGCCAATCTCCTGTTTCTTGCTTCAAAGTGCTTAATCTCCTGTTTCAGGACATTGATGCAAATGGCTTGTTTGGCAATCGGTTCAACTGCTGGGTTTAAGTGGTACAGCTCATGTTTCTGCCCTGGAAAACCTGTTGGCTGCTGCTGACCTAAATAAAGTGGTTCATTTATGGTGTCTCCCACTCTTCCATCTATCAGGCAGCCGAAAGACTATTCCTACCTTGGTCCAGCTCGTTTTTGTTTCTCTACTTGAACCTTTAAACAGAAGAGTTGGGCGTTCAGAGCGAGAGTGGTGGACATGGGCTTGTGTAACCATCTCGGTACATTATGGATCTTGTGTTTCATTCCAGCCATTCCTCATTAGATCCCTGCTTCCAGGGGCAGGCATATGCCTGCAGAGAGAGAAGCATAGGGCTTCTCTTTCAAAGGTGTTTTGAAGATCTCTAATCCTTGGTAGATGACTGTAGGAAGGCCAGTGGGGTTTGCTGACGTGGAAAGACTCTTCCCTGGGGTTACTAAATGCTTCCCTACGTATTGGGTAAGCAGTTTGGAAACAGTTTTCAGTAGCATCTGCATATTCTTTAGCTCTGGTTTAATGTCTGAACACACTTCTTTACTTCCTCTTCTTGTCTTTACAGTAGAGATCCCAGGAAAATGAGAACAGCATCTGTAAGCTGCTCTGGAGCTGGGGGAATGGCCAAGACCAGCCCTGTTTCTAAATATTTCACTAGTGCTGCCAGAATTGTTGATTTAATCTTTCTGTATCCCACAATCTGCATTTTTCTCTGTGGCTTGTGCCCCTCTGAGGGTATCGCACTTAATCCTTCCAGAGGAACTGCTTGTACAGCATAACCTAATAATCCACCCTTTTGATAAGGTAACCCCCAAAACACCAGTCTGGATCCTTACCTATGCTGAACAGTACTAAATTACTCTTTACTTGCAGTTATTTTAACTTTTTTTTTCTTGCTGTATGGGTTTAGGAGGAGGGTCTGTGTGTGGCAGAGGTGACTAGTGGAGCCCCTCTTGCAGCAGGAGCAGTGTCCCTCAGCAGCCCCAGGGTGGTAGGATTGCTTTCCTTTTCCTGAACCAGCTGGGATACTCCCCTCAAAACTGAATCGAGGTCAGCAATACACTGTAAAATATTCCAGTCTGTTTTGGTTGTTGTGGTTGGGTGGTGGGAGAAGTGACTGTAGCTGGTTAGGAAGGACTCCTGGATCCCCCTGGAGATGCAGTGGCTTGAGGTTTTCTGGGTTTTGGCTTTTACAGAAAACAGGCTTGCAACATTTCTGGTTCATGGACCAGTCATACCATGGAGGTAGTTGAACAGTGTGCTTAATTAAATTTGCCCTACTAAAGCAAGGGGGGGTGTAGAGGGAGAACCAGACTTTCTGATGAGCATTTGTAAGTGTAACAGAAAGGGAACTGCTCGCCTTGGGATTTCACAACGCCCGGGGTTGCAGCATGCTCTTCCCGTCTCACTTCTGTTGGCCATGGGCCACGTTCCGCGCGGTGCTGCGACCTCATAAATGTTACAGAGTTTGAGGTGTTTTCAGTCTCGTTTTCCATGCCACTTGCCCAAACCCATGTGATTGTGCAGAAGCGAGCCTGTCTTGCTGGGTTACCAGCTCTTGTTTTGGGGCCAGTGCAGGTGGAGAGGCGGCGCTTGGGATTGCTAATTCAGTTTAGTTTTGATGTCTCCAGATCCAAGTTGATTCTTCCATTATTCCAAAGTGTTTCCAGGCCCCAAGTTTTTCTGTGACTATTCAAGAAAAAGAAGTTAATTGAAAGGGGTTATATGACTTAAATGAAAATTAAATTGCAGATTAAACAACTCTTCTAATTAGGAGACAAATGTGTCCTGAGTTACCCTTGTTTGGCAGGATGTTGCTGCACTGCTGTTATTAACCTGCCCGTCCTCTCTCGGGAGTTAAGGCGGCTGATCGGCTTTGGTCAGGCTTAGACTGCTTGGGGTAAGCAGGCACTTTTGAGCAATGGCCCCAAATCACTGTGTCCCTTCAGCTGTGCTCCTGGATGGGGCAGGTGGGTTTGTGTGGTGTGCAGCATTCCTTTGCTATTCCAAAACTGCAAGGCTGGTGTGATCCTGTTGGCAAATTACCCCTATTCACTGCTGCAGTGCTGGTGCGGTGACCCACAGGGATGTGACAGTATACACCTGGCAAGGGCTGAAACTGGTGTTCCCCCCACCCCCATTGCAAGTTGTGCTGTGTGTACAAGATGCTTTTGATTGATTGCTGCAGTTTCAGACATCACTTTTCTCACAGCATCTCCTTCCCAGTGTCCTTGTCCCTCCCTGCAGCCCTGGAGAGGCATGTTGCATCTACCTAAGGCGCAGGACTAAACAGCTCTAGCAAGGCTTGAAAAGCCACCTCTGCACCAAAGAGGAACCCAGGCCCAGCTGGTGTGGGGCTGGGCTTGTGGGTGCTATAGGTACCAGAGAAATGGAAGCAGCTGTGGGCTCTGAAAGAGCTGAGATGCTGGCACATCTGTTTCCCGAGTTACTTTACTCTGGTTTATCTTGGTGCCTACTCATGTGTTTGGTATCCATTGATACTATTATTAATAACAATATTTTTAACAGACATCTGAATAGCTTTTGTGGCACTGGAGGAAATCCAGTGCATGTCTGTGTGGAGCTTCAGGTGTAAACTCTTCCATCACCCTGCACTTCTCAGTGGTTTTGGCCTTTGGAAGCCCTGCCCAGTGCTCTTTCTTGCCAGGAAGCTTCAGCAGACTGCTGGTACAGGCCATCGGCTCTGGTTTTGCCACTAGCTTATTTTAGCATAGCAAATGAGCTGCAGATGACTCACTGTCACACTGGTGAATTTGGAAGATGGAGGTTAGCAGTTCAGAGGGCTGGTTTTGGCATATCTGCTATAAACACTATAGCTATAAATACTATATGTACAACACTGGCTGCTGTGGCTTGTGTGTGGTGCAGCTGAGCTCTGGGCTGTGAACGCTCTCTGCACAGAGCTCTTGTCAGGAGCCACTGGTAAGTAATTGTACCATGTAGGCATTAAAGCAGTAAATCATCTGAACTTCTGAGAATTCAAGGAGATCAGGTATCACTTTGCTTTCATTTTTCTTCTAGTTTCCCAGCTATTTGTAACAGAGTTCCTCGTGCAATCTTTCATTGTACAATAAAATCTGTGAGACAGTAGGGGGAGAGAGAACCACGAGAAAAATACTACAGACAGGCCTGGAGGAGGCTTCTTCCAGTTCCTGCTGCCAAAAGCCCTGGGTACGGATTTGTGTCTGGGGCATGGGGTTGGGGGATTTGTTTATGATGCGGTGGCGTAAGAGGGAAGTTTCAAAATTAACTTTGGTAATTGTTCCTCCTCTCAGTCTTACAATGTGTCATTAGCAGGTACCTCTGCAAACAAGATACCTTGCTTTTGTTACACCTCCACCTTCTAGATGTCCTTGGATGCAACTCCTTGATTGACCTTCCAGAGCTATCCTTTAAAAATCAGGTTGCTTGTACTGGTGTTAATCTGTTCCTCTCCTAAGGTCTCTATTGTTTCCACCAGTTGCCCATTATTTAGCCCTGCTAGATTTCATCAGTTAGAGCTCCAGCTGTTGGAAGCAGCATCCCTTGTTGTGTGAGCAGGATTAAATGGATAACTTCTTAGATCTGCTCTGCTGAATGGGGTAAGGCAATCTGTGTTGTGGGGAAGATGCGAGAGAATCAGCTGACGAGTGCTTTGAACTAGTCTGCTAGTACTCAATTATTTACACTGGCCAGGAAGGCATAGAGTCGTTATCCACAATCAATCCAGCACATCTGAGAACTGTGGTTTACAACTGCAGATGTTTCCAGTAGTATGTGCTGAATTTCTCAACTTTCTGCTCTGTGAAGGAGCAGTGTGATCTCAGGTATACCGATATATTAGCAGTGGGAGGTCAAAGACTATATTTAATCTGTCTTTATAAAGCGACCAAGTGGATATTTCTTCTTGGAAGCTGGTAGGTGACTGCCTCCAAGTCTCAAAGCCTGGCTCTATCCAGAGTTCCCAGTGTGCTGAGCTGGAGAGATGCTGTGCATCAGTCCGCTCAGGGCAGGGGACTAGCTTCTGAAAAATGGTATTTGGGGTGGGGGAAGCTTATCCTGATAAAACACTTGTTTCTCAGTTTAGAAGGCACCCAGGTGAGATGAATGTGTGATGCAAATACTCCAGTGCTGATTTGCATAGCTGACTTGCTGCCTGCAGCTCTTGCTACACTCCTCTCCACACTACAATCATGTCTGTGGACCTGCGAGGAAGTAGCTTTGAAACAAAACTACTTCTTCCAAAATATCAATTAAATTTAATATCAGTTGAATCAATTCAAAATACCCATTTCAAATAATGAAATTCTTTTAAAAGCTTTGTACAGGTTCCCATTAGAACATGATCCCTTTCAGTGAAAGCCCTGCTTCTCTTACTCTGGTTCCTGTAAGCGAGCATGAGATCAGTAAGCGATGAATTGTGCTAGCACGGTTCCCACCTCTGACCAGAGTGGGTGCTGAGCAGCGCTTCTTGCATGAGGATGCAGATAATAACCACTGCACCCAAACCAGCAGCTGATCTGGCCTTTTAAAGTCAGGTTTTGGGGAGAGGAAAAGCTTGGTTTAGTTTGGTATGTGTGTTTCAGGAACTTCTGAAATGCAGATACGAGATAGATCACCTGACTTAGGCAAGCGTGGGGTGGGTGTTACTGTGTGTTTCTGGTTCTCAGACTCTAACTCAGATGACCCCAGCCTCCATGGGAACTGGCCTGTTGGGGTGTTTCTGTGAGGAAAAGGGTGCTGTGCATCTCCAGGACGGGTGGGAAGGGAGTTCAATATGCCCAGTTTAACAAGAAACATGTAAAGCAGGAGGCATTGGAGTCACTGGTTTGGTAACTGGGGTTTAAAGCGTGGCGATAGAAGCCTTGAGCAATCTTCTTGGTCAGTGCCAGGTATAAATCCGTATTTTCCTGATCCAGCTTTTAACTCTCCATCACTCACCGGTCTCATTCCATCCTGATGTGTTCCTAAAGCCTAGCCCAGGGCTTGTGCCCTTGCTTTATTTCTCCTTGTAATCCCTCCCAGTAGGAATAGTGGCCGTGCTGCAAAGAGACTTCAGTTTTCCCCAGGTTTCGCTTACCCGCCGCCTCTTCCTCTCCCGGAGCCCAGAGCTGCCGTGTGGCCGGTGGCCGCTGAGCGGCAGCGCTGCCTGGAGAACAGCATCCTTCAGGGACCCAGCTCAGCTCCCCGGCGGGGAGGAGCAGCAAACCCACCCAGCACCCATGCCCTCCCAGCCCCCTGCTCCTTGCCCTCTCGCCCATCCAGGGCATGGTGTTCATTTCTCCATGCCGCCTGGATTTTTGTGTGTTTGGAGTTGGTATCCGCTGCCCATCTCGCCTGTTGGATGTGGCGATGCCGTCAGCTCCAGGACTGGAGAGCTGCTGCAGCAGTCTGTGCTGGAAGGAGAAAGAACACTCTCAGTACTGGGCAGTCAGGTACTTGTGGAGTTGGGGTCCCATCCCCTGTGCTGGGTGTTTGCTCATCAATAAAATGGCGTTTCTCATCCACATGGATTGTCTTGGCAGGGATTAGAGCTTCTTTATCCCCACTTAATGTATAGGAAATCCTAGAAACAGCCCTGAAGGAGTTTGCTCATGAGAGTTTATCTGTGCTTAAAGGTTGTATTTATTTCATTTAGCTGTGTCTGCATCCATTTCTAGCTAAGGTCAGTGCAGCTTCATGGACAGTGGAGACTTTGTGGGGAGGAAAACTGTGTGGTTCTTTGTTTTCCCATTAACTCCCGTGGTTGGGAATTGCAGCCCTTTAATTAAACCAGCGCAGTATGGACTGGCCCTGAGGTGCTATTCTAAGACTATTGCATCCACATCTGCTTTTGGGTAAAACTTGGCCTGTTTGAGGTTAGCCTGCACTATTGTGTGCCTTAAAGCAGGAAGAAGCAGAGAATCAATCACTGGGGCTCCGTCCCAGTGAGCACTGTGGAGATACACAGTATGTATTCATGGTCTACGGGTAGACTTGGTGGCGGTAGGTCAGTGGTTGGACTTGGATGATCTATGGGGTCATTTCCAGCCTTAAAAATTCAATGATTCTATGGTTCTATGTTTTACCTCCCTCTCGGCCCCGGCGAGGTGCGTGGCAGCAGACGTGTGCAATCGGCAGAGACCGCTGGAGTGTGCAACTCGCCCTTCCTGGGGGACACGGGGATTTGCACGGCACGGCGGCAAAAGGATTTAATTAACCAGCATATGGAGAGCTAAGGCAAGTGCTGGCCTTAGCTCAGAGCCACCACTGAGAGCTGGAGGGCGGTGATGACAGCCTGGTCCATCGCCCGTTGTTGTTTAAGTTGAGCTTCCCCTCCTCCCTCTGCATTTTGCTCAGTCAGTAAATGGCTTCGTGTAAACTGCTACAGAGGAGCAGGAATGCCGTGGGCAGTCGGACCATGCTCCGTGCGGATCATCTGATGTTTTTGTCCATGTGGTATTTGTTTGGATCGACACCAGGAAAGCCAGCGCATCTACACTGCCAGCAGCACATACAACAGCCTGACTGTAGCCAAAGGACAAGGAGACTGGCAGGGGAAGCTGATTATTTGGCTTTTTCCCCCACCCGATACGTGGGTTGGACCTTGTAGAGTTATTTTTAGTAGACAACAGAGTTAAAAAAAAAAATAAAAATTAGGCTGTGTTTTAAAACTGTAAGATCGCTTGCAAGTGCCAGTAGAAGTTCCCATACAACACTCCCTTCTACCTTGGTAGGTGCAGGGACAATTAACAAGGGTGATTAAGGATTGTGATGCCCGCACTAAAAGCCAACTGTCCGCCTTGAACCAGGCTGGCCCTGAGCACAGAAAGCTGCGTATCCGCACTGCTGACCCTGGGAACAAAGGATCCTCCTGAACCCAAACATGTTTGTGTTAATCCCGGCTGCTTCCTGGCGGCTGGCGAGAGGAAACGGAGCCACTACCTCTAGCAGATGTACAGTGAGGAGATTACAGTGTGCGATTAAACACCCTCTCCATCACATCCTCTCTCTGCTGTCCCAGCTTGGCACATTAATGGACTGTCCCAGCCTGCCTGCCAAGCTTGGGCAGATGTAACAGGCAGCAGATACTTAATCTCTTGCATCCCTGCCTAGTTTGAAGCCCTTTGCTGATGCCAAGGTGTGCAAACACACTGGTCCTCGTGCCGAAAGCGTGAGCCGTGTTAGCTCTGCCTGCCAGCAAGGAGTGGGCTGGGGGAAGGCTGGTGAAACACACAGCCTCCAAAAATTGTGAATTTAACTGAAAAGCTGTTACAAATAAACCGAAAATTGCTTTCCCACATCAGGTGCCCCTGTGTGAGCGAGCCAGGGTGTGCTGGAGGAGGAGTTGAGCAGGGTCCTGGCTTTGGTGCACTGGCTTCTCTGCCGTTAGGTTTGGAGCAGATTTGGGGGCTGGGAAGTACTCATTCTCTTTGTGTGAGTTTAGGCGTTGCCTTATATTACACTAGCCAGTCTAGGTGCCAAATCCTACTCTTGGAACAGGAATGATCTAGGCTGGTTGTGAAAAATCAGCCATCCTGCTGTCTGTTTAGATTAATTATGATGGTAATGGCAGAGCGTGTTTCTTTTATCAAACTAAAAGCTGTTTCTAAAATAAAAGAAACCCCTGTGGAAGTTGTAGAGATCAAAATTGTCATCACATGAGGTGTGCAAAACCCTTAGCAGCCAAGTGAGTTGGATTTGAGTAAGAGTGAAAATTTAAGTAGTCACTTTTCTGGGGTGAGACCTCAGTTACGGCACTGGAGCAATTGTCTCTCTGTGTCTCACTCTAAACCGTGGGCTTTTTCACCCCTTTTGTGCCAAGGGGTCTGCTGCAAGTTCCTGTAGCTGCCAACAACATACCATTGCCTGAGGTAGGACAAGGAGAAGAGTTGAATCATCCTGCTAAAGGTGTGCACGTGGTCTCTCTTCCCCCTACCTTCCTCTTGGAGAGGACCTGACTTGGTCGGAAGCAGCACCAGGTGACACTCAGAGTTAGGAAGCCATGGGGACATGGGGTTGTTGGATCAGGTAGGCAAAGCTGGCGGTGGGCTTGCAGTTCACCATGGCCAAGACACCTTAGGAAGGTTCCCTGAACGTGCACAGCCATGATGACACTCGCTGGGCAGCGGTCACAGTAACACGGAGAACCTGACTCCTTCCATCTCATGCCATCCCAGTGCGTTCGGGCATCTGTTGCCGCGCCTCTTCCCCATCTCCTCGCCTCCACAGGAATCCCTTTTCCTGGATGTAGGAGACAACTGTTTGGCAAGTAACAGCAGCCACAGCTCAAGGGAGAATGTTGGCTTTAAATAGCTGCAGCCTGCAAAGCAAGGATGGTGGAAGAAACAAAAGGCAAAGGGAATGACTTGGTATGAAAGTATAAGCGGCACCATCTGCTTCGGAAGGGCATCGTTTCTAGCTCGGCAGCGAAGGAGGCTCCTGGAGTTAAGTAATTGGGAATAGTAGGCTCCTGGCTGAAAAGTGTGCCAGCCCTTCTGGCAAAAAGCTGTTAAATCTTTGTTGCTGGCATGTGAAAGTGGCTCTGTGTGGCAGGGCTCCAGAGACTGGCTTTAACCCTTGGTGTATGTACAAAAAACCACCCCACTACAGCACTTTTGGTCTTGGAATGGCGTGTGGCCGCGTGTCGAGAATAAAAGGGGAAGGTGGGTCCTCATCGAAATATGTGAATGGCTCCAAGTCTGCTCCTCCCGTGCTGGTAACAGCCAGGCCTGGCCTGCCACCAAACCCACTCGGAATGGTGCCTGTTTCAACAGCTTTTGCAGGAAAATGCAGAGCATGGTGAATGGCTCCTGAGGATCAATAGGACTAAGGTGCTTACTGCCCCTCAGTGCTAGTGCCTGCAGGCCAGAGGGTGTTTGCAAAGTGAGTGATCCCAAAATCCTGCACTGAGCTGTCAGGGCACAGCCAAACACTTGGCTCTTCCCACAGCCCTTACCCCGCAGTCTGCAAACACATCCAGCTTACCAGCCAGGATGAGGAGCCTTTCATTCTCCAGATGAAAAGCACAAGCTGTTACACGTCTCCCAGCGAGCACAAATACAAACAAGTCAACATTCTGCACCCCCTCCTAGGGTTGGCTTCCTTGGAAGCTTTGGTCTTCATCCTGTTTGTCTGATTCACGATCAAAAGCGCGTTGCTGCCTACGTGTGTCTTTAAGCGATGACTTCTATTGCATCTCATATAAATGTCCAACTTCTTTAATGAAATCAAATGAAGGTAATGCAACCAGAAAAGATCTGTCTCTGCAGCCCATGTCTTTTGCTAATAGTGTGATCAGATTCAGGCAAAGCTTTTTTGGGACCTTCTTTGGTGTGGAAGAGAAGAGGATGCTTCACAGCCATACAGGTTTTCCTGCCGAGGGGCAGAAAGTTGGATTTAAAAGCCTGAGCCTCAGCCATCCTAAAGAAGAAACAGTTGGATTGTGAAACATGTACTTTTTTCCAAGTTTGATTTGGGTGTGTGTTAATCTTCCTTAAATTAAAGGAAAAATCTCTTGTTTGACCCAAAACAAACCTATGTTTTCTTTGGCCAGCCAACCAAAAAAAATCAGCTCTATCCCCAGTTCCCGTCCATGTTCCTGTGCCAGTAGTGCCTCCACGGCTCTCCTGCTCCACACAACTTTACCAGTCTCAGATTCGAGCCTGGTTACTAAAGAGTGTACAAGAACAGGCGAGTGCAGGCACTTGCTCTGAGTTTAGTTCCACACTCCTGGTTAAATCCATAACTATTTGTTTATATTCCACCTCTGATTTATGGACATTTGTCTCTACCTTGCCTTTTCAAGCTGTTTATTCACATAAACTGCTTGAACGTTGTTTTGTGAGGTTTTACAAAGCATAATATGAATTTGCTTGTAGACATGGTGATGCTGGGGGTGGGGGTGTTGATGCAGCTGCAGGGTTTCCATCACTTGCTGAACTGAAGCTCTTTGTATGAAGGTGAGGGACTTTGGCCAGGAAACAGATGAACTTGATGTCCTTTAGCACCGTTTAATCGCCTCAGGGCAGTAACTGGAGAACATGGTAGCTGTTCCCTGAATTTAGGTGAACTAAGATTTACAGTTGTGTTTTGTACCTGGATTCTTATGCCTTGAAACAAACCTTTGGCTCATTATCCATGGACATCTCTAGGTCTCTGGTAGAGGACTCTACGCCATACCTCCAGCACCATGCTCAGCTGGGTACCTGCAGTGTGGTGGGGGAAGAGATGGGAATTTTTCCAATTCATAACGCTGTTAGTGGTGTGCTGGGTCTTTTCTTTCTTTAATACTTGTTATCCTTCTCAGGAGACATGTCGAAAGTGCCAGGGGCTGTGGAAGGAGCACATGAACCTCACCTGCGAGCAGCTGGCTGAGAAGGATGACATCAAATACAGGACATCCATGTAAGTCAATTCCCCAACCAGGCAAAAACACGGTGGGGGGATGAACTCATACACTGTGGTGTGGAAGGGGTGAGAAACCCCTCTGTTCTTGGGACTTGCAGAGACCCTACAGTTCTGCTGGGTACCACTGGTGTCAGAGCTGAGGGGCCAGAAGGCACCAGGATGGGATTTCTTTCCATGAAAGATACTTGGCGGCCAATCCAGCCTGTAATTGAAGAACGTGGGAAAGTTGTCACCAGACCAGCCTGTTCCTCTGGCTGGCCTGGTGTCTCACAGACTGGCACCTGGTCCTGCTTGGAGGTGAGAAACCTCCAGTAGTGTTGCTGGAGGGGGAGAAGGGAGGTGTTGCACAAGTCACAGTGAGTCGTTATTACCCCTTGAAAATCTGGGCTGATGACAACAAGCAGTTTGCTCACCTGCTGCTCTCTGGCTCCTTGGGAGGAGGAGATGTGACTTCTTCCAGAATCTTGTCTCTGTAGGAATTGTCACGTTTTTAACTACTCAGGTGTAAATTTTGAACACTTCCCTGAATCTCCTCAAGTTTTATCTCTCTCTGGCTGCAGTAAATGACAAAACTTAAGCTTTTTGTCTTTAAGCTCATCTATGGAGCTGCGTGTTCAGTGCAGTCAGATGAGACTTGCCCGCGTTGTCCAACCCTTTCCCTTCTAATTTAAGTCTCTGTGGCGTGAGGAGAGGCTGGAAAGTTCCATCACCACTGGGAGGCTGAAGACTGTTCCCTGCTCATCCCGCAGTTCAGTACAAAGTCTTTACAGATTTGATACAACTTTTTCTCTGTCTCTCCTTTCCATGTAGGAAAGAGGGATGGAAAGGGAAGAGGACTGAGTTGTCATTTCCCTAATAAGGAGAAAAATTTTTAAAAATCAGTTTTAAAACCTGTAGCAGAATGTTGCCGTGGATAGATGAGTCTTGCTGCCTGGTACAATAAAAACTTCCTTTTGAAGCCCTGTGTAAGGAAAGGGAAGCACAGCTGGAGTTCAGGACAAACTTCCTGCTTTGCTCAAACTTTCCAAAAAAGAAAAAGAGAAAAATCTGCATCGACAGCATCCTGTTGAGTAGCGGAGGGAAGAGCAGCTGCAGCTCAGAGGAAAGTCAGTCTCAAGCTCATTTTTTATTGTCTCTATTTTTAGTGTTTCCCCAAATGCCTGGGTGCAGGTCATGCCAGGTATAACTGCGTGGGAGCTTTGTGTGGCTGTGAGGCAGCTGGAGTTCCCACCTCGCCGTTCCCTGCTCCTCCGGTTCATGGGGCTGTGCTGTGTAGCCTGGTTCACCGCTGTGATCCTCCTCACAAATACCTCCCTGTCATCTCCAAAAGCCTGGTTCACTGTGCAGGTCCACTAAAGAAGTTGGGTGGAGATGCCTGGCTAAGGAAGATCATTCTGCACTGTCAGGTCAGCACAGCCAGAGAACTGTGCTTCCCTCAACAAAAACAGTCTCGTTACTCTTCTGTCATCAGATTTCACTTCTAGGTTGTGAATTAAACTGTAACGTGATCTCCAGCGGTCAGAAAATTGGCCCTTAGGATGACAACTTATATTCTTAAGTCTTTTAATTAAATGACTGGGGCTTTCCTCCCTTTCTGTGCCAAAATAGCATTGCTGTGAGCTGAGCCTTTGCACCGAGCATGTGTTGCTGCCAGGATGTCTCTCGGGGACAGGGACTGTGCTTTGTCCTGGTTTCCCGTTTGTGCTTAGTTAGAGTAAAAGCCATCCCTTGAGCCTAAAGCAGTAACCCCTGGAAAACATGTAGGGAATTTAAGAGACCAGGCTTTGTGGGGAAAAATGTGATTATCTTTCAGTTGCTGATGTAAATTTAACAAAAAACAAATCATTCTGGAGCCAGGATTAAATATATATATGGTTGTGATAACTCTGTAGCCAGAGCAACAGGCAAACATAAAACTAACTAGCAGATGACAGCCAAGGGTTTTCTTTTCCTGAACTTTATCTCCTGGGCTGTATTTCTCTGCAGCCCAGTCAAGCACCCACATGCCCTCTGGCCCTTCGATTTACCGTTTAAATTCCTCCCAAGCCAGAGCTAGTGCTGCAGCGTTCTGGTTCACATGGAAACTGGGATTGGGTCTGCAGCATGCAGCCAGTGATTGGCTTTCTTACACTAATTTGTTCTGAGTTGTCATGTGTTGGCTCCAAGTGTTGCTGAGCCCAGACCTTCTTGGAACAGTGGTGGACTGCGGAGGTGGCATTGGAGGGAAAAGATGCACTGGGAAGGAAGGACTAAAACATCACTGGAATATGATGGTCATAATTTTACCACAAGCTGGTGACTACAAATGTCTGTTCTTTAACTGTCCCTCTTCTTGCCTTGCAGAGAAGAGAAGATGACAGCTGCCCGAATTAGAAAATGCCACAAGTGCGGGACAGGCCTGATTAAATCGGAGGGCTGCAACCGCATGTCCTGCCGCTGCAGCGCTCAGATGTGCTACCTCTGCCGGGCTGCCATTAACGGGTACGACCACTTCTGCCAGCACCCCCGCTCGCCCGGGGCGCCCTGCCAGGACTGTGCAAAGTGCTCTCTCTGGACAGATCCCACAGTAAGTAACTGAGGGCTTTTGGGAGCTATTCACACCGATTTCAGTTACTGGTCCGTGCTGACATGCTGAAATACAGATATTCCACCAGAGAAAAACAGGGTCTGGGTTTAGACAGAGCAGCTCTTTTCTTCTCCCAAGGCAGCTAAAAACCACACTGGAAGCCTACGTCAGCAGAGTCACATCTGACCACAACTGGGAAGGAGCTGGTGTTGCTTTGGGGAAAATCAGCTCCTGTTAGACTAGGGCTTTGTTGGGAGTGCTCTGAGCACTGTCCTGGTGAGTGGGTTTGTGGAAGGAGCTGGTGGGGAGTGTGTGCTGGCACCAGGCACGGTAGCCAGTGTTGGGATTACTGGGATTTGTTCCTGGTTTTGCAGCTGAGTTACAGGTTTGTACAGCTTTGCGTCAGCGGGTAAGGAGAGTCACACCATTTTGGTGCCCAGATGATCTGCAAGTTCCTTCACAGAGATGGAGAACTCTGCCTGCAAGCCAAGGGCCTGAGGTTATAGTCGGGTCTGTTCTCACAGCTGTTGTCAACAGCTGCAAAAAAGGGAGAACTGAACCATGGACTGAGCCGTGAGGGAAGATGTAGTAACTTAATACACCTTGTAACTGTGGGAAAACTTAGTGCAGCATCTCTGAAAATAGAAGTTTCAAGGCCAGAAATCTGGAAGGGGCGTAGATAGGAGCAGGAGTTGAATTCCCTGGCTTCAGTAACCAGTGGAGCAACATGAATGTGGATCTGCCTTCCCAGTGCTCGTCTGAGCATTGTTTATTCCCAGTGCTCCTTTGTCCCAGCTGCTGCAGCTTGCAGAGAGTGCTGCTAGCCCCTCTTTGTGCAGGTGATACTCACAATCCTGTGCCTGCAGAGCCAAGGAAAAGCCACTCTAAATCTCTGTGCTCTTGGGGATCTCCCCACGACGTCCTGACCGTCATAAACTTCCGAGTCCTCTGCTTGCCTGTATTCCCCATGTTATCCTGTCAGTGTGAGGCGTTAAACTAAACACAGACATCTCTTTCCAGGCACCCCACAGGGTTTCAGACACCTGGTTATGGGCTCCTCAGATTCCTGTCTCGCTCCTCAGATTCCTGTCCCACTCCTCCCAGTTTTCCACCAGGATGCAGTTCAGGGTTCTGCAGCGCTGGCGTCCTTTGTTCCCATCAGGCTGCTGATTATGCTGGGTGATGGCATTTGTTCAGAGCCAGAGAAAACATGAGGCCTCTCAAAAAGCTCGTACTGTACTTTAAAATAAATAAATAAATAAGCAGCACAAAGGCAGCACTGTCACCAGGCCCACTCCAGCTCTCTAATTAACCAATATTGTGGCAAAGAAAAATTTCCCACCGTCAGCAAAGAGCTGGCACTGCCTGCTCTGGGGTTGTTTTTCCTCCTTTTTTTGTGTGTGACGGGGCACTGGTGGGCTGGGGAGGTGAAGTTGGGCGACTGTCCTCAGTGCAGTGCAGAGAAGAAGGTGAACATCAGCTGTTGGCTTCTAAGACTGAAATGATGGAGATCTGTGTGTGTTGTGTACCTTCGTAAGGAGCTCGGTGACCCCCACCCAGTCCCACCTGGGTGATATGCACTCATGTGGGATATGTAAACACGTTCATGTTGTAGGTGTGAAGAGAGAGAACAAATTTGAATCTTGACTTGGGGATATGGAAAAGCAAAAAGCCATTGCATCAGTACTGTCTCATTCTTTATCAGGGATAATGTCCATGCAAGAGATCCTAGCATCTTCCTTTAACTCCTCTGTTTCTTCTTCTGGCTCCATTTCTTCCATTCTGCTGAAGTCAGTAGACAGCTGATGTAGGAAGAGGGGATGTGGTGTGGGCTCACAGGTGTTGGCAGCTGTGCTCTGCACATTCAGATACAGAGAAGACAAGGATGGGTCATCTCCTTACCTGTGGAATTCACAGCCCATCACTTGGAGCTGCCATTCCTCTCCCTGGATTGGGCTCTGTGGCAACATGGGGAGGGTACATGGGGCACCAGGGTGGCTACCAGCATGGCAGGATGTTTCTTATCTGATTTCTCCTGGATTCACATACACATTCAGCTGCAGAACTGTCTTCTCAGCAGACTAGTGGCATGGTCACAGAGCCACGGTCTTGTCCAGTTGCATTTCAGAGACATAGACCTCAGTCTTGTCAGACCTGGATAGTAATTTCACACCTTTGTGAATGATCTATTTAGGTCCCCGTTATTTACAGCAAAATTCAGTTTTTTCTTTAAAATAGGAAACCTTTGTTCTTCCCCAGATGTTTAATGTTTCCTGACTCTGCAGTGGTTCTTGAGAAAGCGTAAGTAAACCTGTTCATCAGCTTGGGTTAAAACCAAATCAAAGACAGTCCTCTAGGAACTGCAGCATCATGGTAGTCTTTGTCTTAAATGATCTTGAGAGAGCAAAGCAGATGCTTGCAAAGCTTCCCACAATAAAAGGTTAGTTAAAATCTTGTCCTGGGTGCTGTAATCAGAGTCTCATTTAAAAGTATCAGTGCAATATTTGCTGGCTCTGATACAAGCTGCAATCAAGCTGTGGTCAGCAGCTTCCAGGGTAGCAGGCAGTAATCACTTAATCATTGTGTTTCTTCTAGAGCTAATCAGTGCCCTGCACCCCTGTAGGGTATGAACATGGGCCAGGAGCTCTTGTCACTAAAGCTGCTTGGCCAAAAGTCCTTGTGTGCTGGTTCTGCAGCCCATGCTGCCTTTGGCTCCGCTCGCTGAGGCCTCGCTGGCTACAGGAGGGGCTGATGCAATATTGCCAGAGACAAAGCTCTGGGGGGATGGAGCAGTGAGAATCAGCTCTGCAAACAACAGGCTCTGGGACTTGGGAGCTGTGTTTTCCCTCATTTTTCTAAATATCTGTTGCAAACCTGAGCTAGATGTGTGCTTTTAGCTGGCTTATACAAATCCCGTGATCCTATTTGACTAATGCATTTTGTTCTGGTAAACCAGGCACTGCTTACATGTATTTTTAATTGAATGCTCATCTTCAGGCTCTTGATAATAGTGCATAGTGTCTTTTTTGGCTTTAAAATTTAAGGTATTTTCACCAAGCTGTTAAAACACTCCCAAAATACCATCATTAAAGCTCAAAGCAGGAGACAAATCATTTTAACATGTTTGCAATTATCCCTCCTTCTAGCTTTAGGAAGATGTTGAGCCAAAATGGTGTAAACCTTCAAATGCATTAAGGAAGAGCATGAAATACCCATCAGTGCCATGAGGATTTGGAGGGAGGGAAGAAGCACCCTTAAATTTAGGGCCTTGGTTTGGGGTTGGTTTTTTTTTTTTTCCTTTGTGCTATAAAATGCCTTAATCACAAGCATACCCTTAATCTGGGGTATGCCCAGCAAACCATGGCTAGAGAATGCCTGTTGCTAAAATAACTCTGCATCTCTTGAACGCCAGCGTGTGCCTCATCCCCGTGGCGGCCCCCCTTTTCCTGCAGCACTGCGGATGCCCTGTTCCAGTTACAACACAGCTTTTATCCCCTGCTTCCTGCTGCACGGAGGAGCACGCCGGAGACAGCCCATGCCTGTTCTTGCTCAGGCACTCCACAGCTGATCTGGGAATGATTTGAAACAAAACCCCTTAGTCCTTTGGAAGCCTCTTGTCGTGAAAAATCATTTCAAGTTTATTAGTAACGGCTGTGGCCACACGTATGTGGAAAAAGCAAGCAGGGAAAAGGCAGAAAAGGGGGAGGAGGCAATGGGAAAGGCACTTTCTAAAGGCAGGGGAGGGGTTGTGCAGCCCAGAAATAGTTACCAGGTCTCTTGTTTTCCCTCTTTCAGGAGGTGGGCAGCCGTTTTCCTGTGACACTTCGTTATTAAAGATAATGAGAAGCGCAGCAGATAAAAACAGAGCTTCCCAAAGCTTTGTCGATGCACCTTTGTTCTGGGCAGAGGAGGTTTTATTTGGGGGGAGGTTGTCTCTGTGTGACTTGCAGAGCTTTTATCTCCATTGCTGCTGTATCTTCTCATCCCCCGTGGGCTGTTGGTTCCTCTGGCGGCTCTTTCTGTGTGGGTGCAGGGCCCCGTGGGTGTCGGATGCGATTTCTCAGCACCGGCATTGTTGGAAGGAGAGTCCCTGCCATGAAAAGGTGCCTCGTTAGCAACCCAGCCCAGCTCGGAGTTAATCCATCCGCAGACCCAGCCATCCTTTCTGCTCTGATTGGCTCCGTGCTCGCCGCATTCCCTGGGATCAATGGGACAGGGCTGAATGGAAAAGCTCCCTCCAAGCCGAGATCCTTTCGCAGGGATCGCACGGGCGGGCTCTCAGCCCCTCTCGCCCATGGTGGGGACAAACATTTGGGGTTTTGGCTACAGGACTGGGGCTGGTTCCTGCAAAGAGCATCCTGCTGCTGGGTGTGGGGAAAGCTGGCTCCTTAAAAATGCAGCAGCTATTAATAACAGCGTTTGCTTTCCACAGCGTTTGCAGATACGGGTGAATACATCTCCCAGACCTTCTGCATCTCTCTCTTGGCCACCTCCCTTCTCCCGTGATGCAGCAGAGCATGGGGAAGGGCCATGCTCTAGCGTTGCCCAGCATTTTGTCTTGGGAGCAGAGCCAAGTTACATCCTTGCTCAAAAACCATGTGGGCTGAGACACCTCCCTGCCCCACCCCCCCAGGGTTTGGGGGTTGCTTTTTGCTCTTTTTTTTCTTTTTTCATTTTTTTTTTTTGCTGCAGGCAAGGCAGCTGACAGGAAGATGACTGTTACCTTGACAAGATAAATCCCTTCAATCCACACAGCCTCTGAGCAGGCTATTAAAATTATAATCTAATCCTTTATTAAGGGACTTGAACCCGCTCAGGAAAACGGACACAAGAGGCTTTTGAAATGGTGCAGCAGCCTCCGCCCCACGTGACAGTAAATGGCTCCTTATCACAACAGCCAGCCACAGGCGTGCTGGGGAACACTTCGGCTTTGGTGTGGGTGCTTCACCCTTAGATGAATCTGTCATCTCTAATTATCATGGCATCAAAACCCAGCCTTTGCTTCTCAAAGAGTTAGAGGTGTTTTGCAAAAATCACAGTTGCACATGGGGAGTGTTTGGGTTTGAATTCCGGCCTATGCTGGTACAATAGGTAACACCCAGAACTCGTGGCATCAGCTTTCCTTCACAAACAGACTAACTGGGCATGTATCATCAGTTCTTTGTTCCATCTGGGATGTGGATCTTGCCTAAACCCTGCAGGTACTGAACTGTGCTGTGTGTTCATCTCTTGCCAGATTTAATGCCGGCTCCTTAAGTAGGAAGATGCATGTTGTGGGCTGTATTGTTGTTCCTTCGATACTAACAGATACCGGTGTTTCAGATATACTGATGGGAAAAATGAAATTCCTCAGCCAAGGCTTGGTGTGTGGGATTAGGTACAAACACTTCTTTGCCTTCCAGGGTGAGGATATGCTTTTATCAGCAGAGAAGCAATAAAGCTGATTGCTTCTGTTCCTGAAGATATGGCTTGTTATGCCTCTGCTGTGATGTAGTCGCAGAACTCGTTGGGAACTCATCGTCCTGATCCGGGTCTGAGAATTTTGCACCCAGAGTGTGCAGCAAGGTGTTCCCCCACCTTGGAGGGGATGGGGTTGAGTAGGGATCTCTGGCTGTTGCGTTTGACATGGTGCAGTTTGTGCTGTCCTTGTAAGATAGATGTTGTTTTGGGGACCTGGCAGATGGGGTTCGCAGTTGTGCATTTCCCCAGCGCTTGGGGAGCTGTGGTAATTGAAGCCAGCAGCACCTTGGGTGTGGGTGCAGCTGGCTCTCCAGCCCTGGGGGCAGATGGCTCTGTCATTAGTGTAGAGGTCAGCTGCAGTTTAAACTGGGGCCCTCTCCTAGGAGGATCTCGTAGAGTTGTGTTGGTGATGTGTCTGATTCCCCAGACCTCCGCCCGGCTGAGCCATATCAACAGTGGGGCATGCAGGGGCTGCAGCATCACCAGTGGTGGTGGTGGGACAGTGGTGTCCCAGGAAAGCCCTGTTTCAGGGGCTTAATCAGCCTGAGACTAAAGGAAAGGCTTGGTTTTAGGTTAGAAGGAATGTTTCTATGTTTTTAGACTTTGAGGAGGTTTATGCCTTTGTATGAGGGGAGGAGACGGGGTGGTGTTGGGTTGAGCTTAGAGCATATTTCTTGTCAGAAAACTAAAAAAAAAAACCCTCCAGACACATCTCTTCTGGTATCAGCCATATGATGGGAGAGGTACCAGTCTCCCCTTCTGACAGGATTGAAAAAAATTTTCTGTGGAGAAAAATAAATGGAAACCTTGAAGCTTTGGGTCACCCTTTGAGAGCAGTGCTTGGGCAGCAAAGGAGCAGAGGATGTTTGGCTGTGTGTTGGAGAGTGTGTCCAGGTTGTTTTCCAGCCTGGAAACATCGTAGTCAGATACTTGGGGGTGGTTGGAAGCTCTGTGTAGGCTCAAAGAGTTGTTCTCAGTAGCTTTTCTGGAGATAGACAGGCTGTAATTAGCAGTTTTTTGAAGTGGCCTGCTTTGGGGAGGGGAGGAAGCATGTCCTGGAAAGTCTTAATTTCAACTGTTGTCTCCCAGAATAAGGAGTTTGACTTTCTGCATATTAAGATAACTTCAGTCTCCCAGGGAAACCTTATCTGGTGGCGGGAGGAGGGGACATCTGAGCGAGTTCCCAGGCGATGCCGTTGGACGCGTGCAGGGCTGTGAGATTGGAACTGGGAAGCTGGCAGTGTAACTGCACATGGAAAGCACTTCAAATTCACTCCCAGAGCACTCTTCAAAATAGAGGATGTTTTCCCCATGAAGAGTGTCCAGGAAGAAATATATGGGGCTGGCAGTACTGGAATTAGGATGAGTAAAACAAGAGTCTTGTGGGGCTTGGGTGTCTCTCCTGCTCCAGTGCTGGCCTTGCAGATGACCATCTGTGTGTGCAGGGACACCCAGGATGGCTGATGTAGGTGCTGTGTGTCGCCCAACAGCTCCTGTTCTTGGTCTTCTTCCCTAGTAACTCTCAGTGTGATAACAAATGCAGCCTGGGAGGCTTAGCTATTCTCATTTGTTTTCTGGAAGTGCCAGGTAATGTTTCATCCCAATGGATGTGAAGCAGCAGCAGATGCGACCCAGCAGAGACCGGGAGGATCTCCGTTGCCATCGCTGCACATATGGCCAGCAGAGCATCTGCTGCCTGGTGCTAGAGGGGAGTTGTCTCCTTAGAAGGTGTCATCTTCATTACCCTGAGAGCTCTTGTGCACTGTGGTGCCTTGGAGAAGTGAATTTTTCACAGCTGTTGTTGGGAGGAGGCAGTGGATGCTGAAGTGGTGGTCAGGGTGATTCTCTGGTTTTGTGCCAACGCTGGTGTCCCCTCATGCGAAGCCCAAGAGCTTCCTGGACCCTATGGACCGTTGGTGCCTGTAGCTGCCCCTCCAGGCAAGCCTCTCCTAGCTCAGGAGTTTCACAGTCCTCCTTCTGGACTTTGTCCATCGAGCTCCCTTAATCTGAGGTGGTGGGAAGACTCTGTAGATACCTGCAGCCACCCGAGGCTTCACTGCATCGTTTGGTCTCGCTGCTGTTATGTTGGGCTGAGAGAACTGAAGATGATGAGAGGCAGGAGAACAATTTCCATGTCTGGCTTGTTCTTGTTGAGTAGCAGGTCTAAATAATCTTGCCACAACCTCTAGATAGACATTAAAGAAACATAATGCAATTTATGTCCTCCTCAGTTACAAACAAGATCTAAATGGCCTCGTCACAGCACTATTTAGCTACTAGAGCCAGGATTTAAGTTGTGTTAATTCCAGTTGTTGGGCCAAAACCTCTCCAAGTGCTAGCATAGCATAAATATTTAATAGACTATTGCCATTTAAAAGATTAACAGCTCTCCAGCAGCTCCTCAGATGGGCGGAGCTGGGTTGCTGGTCTCTGGTTTCCATCAAGTCAATGAATTTTAGCTGTGATCTCCCTGGAAAGCTGATCTGAGCCTCTTAATGGTACTCCGTAGAGTAGGCTTGGCTCTGTGCACATTACTGGTGCTGCAGCCCCCATTGCAGCCTTGGTTTTGGCTAAACCCAGGTCCCCCCCCAAAACAAGGACAGTTCAGCTGAATTTATCTTTAATTCCTGCAAAATTTCGTGCTGGAGAGCAAAGCTGCATGGAGGGACTGGAAAGCTGCTGCAGCAGGAATTGGCCACTGATTCTTGATACTCCTGTGATTTCTAGGAAGATGATGAGAAGATAATTCAGGAGATTCAGAAAGAGGCTGAAGAGGAGCAAAGGAAGAAAAATGGGGGTAAGTCACAGGCTTTACCTGCACTCAGAGACCAGGTGGAGCACAGGGCTCTGAACTACTAACAAGGCTATGTCTCTCCATGGGGTTTTTCCTTGGGGCCTGTGTGTTTGCAGGCTTCTCCATGTGTTGTGCTGGGCATCACCCAAATCATGCTCCAGAGAGGAGCACAAGTCACCACCTTGTCCCTCCTGGGGAACCAGTCTGACTTCAAAGCTCTGCTGCCTGCCCTGGGACTGTGGGACTGTCACGCGTGTCCGGCTCTCACATGGCACCACATGTTGTGGATGCACAGAGCTGCTGCTCTTGGCAAAGTAGCTGCAGGGCAGCAAAACCTCTGTGCTCTGGTGGAGGGGGCACAGGGGCTGCCCCACACCCCTGTAGAAGAGGTGTTTGCCCTCTGTGGTGTGGTATGGAGGGAAGGAGCCAGCCTGGAAAGCTCATGCTCCTGGAGCATGGAAGGGGCAGGGTATGATGCTGCGGGGAACGTGCCAAGGCACGTGCTGGGGCTGGAGGCTGCCAGCTCCAGTGTAAAACCATGGCCTGAGCTTGTGGGTTTCTGTGTTTGTGGGATGACTGGTTCTTTTCCGTGCTCCCTCTGCAGAGAACAGCTTCAAGCGCATCGGCCCTCCAGCAGAAAAGCCCATGGAGAAAATCCAGAGAATTGAAGTCATCCCCAGACCCGTTCCTCAGAACCTCCACCAGCCCCGGATGCCCCCTTACCCCTTCGTGCACCCTCCCTTCCCGCTCCCTCCCGTCCGCCCCATGTACAACAACATCCCCCTCAACATCGGCCCTATCCCCGCCCCCTACGTCCCCCCGCTGCCCAACATGAGGGTGAACTATGATTTTCCCCAGATCAACGTTCAGCTGGAGCACAACTTGCCTATGCACTTTGGCCCTCAGCCTCGACACCGGTTCTGACCCGGCCCAGACAGCACCTAGTGTAGAGTCACTGCAGGGCAAAGCCACGCGGGTAACATCACCCCTCTTCCCATTCCAATCCCATTCCTTTAGCTGTCTGCAAGGGGACCTGCTGACTCAGCATACCTGCACTGCACCCTTCTCTAGAGCTTCTCTGAACCTTTGCAGTCGAACATTTCAGCTTGTGCTGCGACGAGGCTTGGTGCTGCATTTCCAGGGGTCTCTCCCCGTGTTGGGCATCCAGGTATTTTGATTTGGCAGAGCCGGTTCAAACAGCTGTTGGGAGGGGAAAAATGAGATTTTTGTGGAGCACAGGGATGCAGCCATTCCTTGGGGACTTTCCAAAACTCCTGCCTTCCTGCATGCTGGAGCAGCTGCTGCACAGTCAAGTAAGTCTTGGGGGAAGGGAGGAGAGACTTGGCACCCGAGTAAGTCCTTTGGGAATAAGTCAGCAGGAGCCAGCTGCCCTTCTGCCTGCAGAGAGGCACGAGGCTGGGCTTCCCATGTTCTCCTGCATCCATGTAACCTGTTAGTACCTCCCAGCAGAAATAAATTGTTCAAAACCACATCGATGTAGTGTCCTTAGCGTTCCTCACTCAGCAAGCAGAGTGAGGAGCAGCCACCAGCTGGCGGCTGAGATCTCGGTAGGAAGCCCAGAGCCATCTTCTTTCTCAGAGCTTTACCAAGCAGCAGAAGTTGGGCACCCCAAATCTTTGGCTGAACTGAGCTTGCACCCTTTGAAGGGCTCCATACATATTATTTTTCTCTTGTTCCCCCAGAGGTGGGTGCCCCTCACCTTCCTAAACGTGGCCTTGGCTTTGCTGCTCTCATCCAGCATCCCAAATCTCCCCCTCCCTCCATTTCCAGCAGCTGGAGAACCACCTAGAGCCAAAGCTGCACCCTTTGTTGTAAAAACTGCTTGGGTGACCACACGGTTAGATGTGTGGGTGATGGGTGCTGTGGCAGGAGCTCCCCGTGGAGCCGTGCGTGCAGGCGGTGAGCTCGGGTAGCTGAGCCCCTGCAGCCATGGCCTGGAGTGTGGGCAGCTGGCTGCATCCACGGTGCTTCATCACCTCTGAAAAACACGTGTTTCAGCTTGGTTGGCTTCAGGGAAAGTGTGTGAAAAGGCAAATGTGTTGCTGGGCTTTGGATGTGAGGGGTTTGGAAGAGCAGAACTTCCTTGCAGGAGGCAGAGGGGCTGGACTGTGGAGGAGTGTTGGCACAAAGCCCCTTCCCCACAGCCCTTGGCTGTACCTTCTGGTAGCTTTTAGCACTGGGTGCTGGTGTGGTGTGGTCTGGGCAGCATCCTGCTGGGTTCCTGCTGGGTTCCTGCTGGGTGTGCTTCCCCTCCCCGGAATTTGAGCAGCAAAGTGGGTTTTGGTTTTGTTTGGGTTTAGGTAGAACTCCCTGCCTCCACCTCATGGCTCTGCCAGACCTTTGCCCGTAGCTCAGTAACCACTCCTGGCACAGTGTCTCCTCGGGCACGCAGTGAGTGATGGGCTGTCAGTGAGATGCTCCCCTGCCAGGAGATGCAGCCTCCAGACCATCCTCTGGGACCCGTTGTCCCCAGGAGGGTCTCCCAGAGGGGACTTACATGCATTTTGGAGCAGAGTCAGCAATTCCTTCACTCTTGGGCATTGCCCATGGGTTGGGTGTTCCCAGTGGAGTGCTCTGTCCCAGCTCCTGAGTAACTGTGTGGTGTTCCCTTGCTGCTCTCAGGTTTTTGAATGTTAATTTATTTCTGGAAGCAGTCTGGGGGCCGCAGGAGCTTGCTGCGTGCTGCTCTGCTGGGTGTCAGCCAGGCTTCCATCCCAGTGATTCCTGCAGTAGCCTGGAGCAGGGTGTCCTGTTGGATTTGGGAAGGGCTCTGCTGTCACAGCCTCAGCGGGAGGCGTGAAGGTGGACCGAGGTCAGAGGAAACGTGTGGCTTCCCCTTGCAGAAGGGACATCCTGAGTTCTTAATCTCTGAGACCTTACAGGCTCCAGAGCTGGGTTGGCTGAGCCCTCTGGGTGCTCAGAAGGGTGTGCAGGGCGTCAGGCTGCAGAGGTGGGTTGTGCAGCTGGGACACATCTTAGGTGCAGAGTTGTTGGCCTGTCGCGTGGTTATGTGTGGCTGGGAGTGCTGGCAAAGGCTGTGGCCAAATCCTGTTCTCTGGTGCATGTATTGAGCTGAGCCTGGGCAGAAGGACATGTTGGGATGGAGCAAGGGGGGATGAAGGAGCATCAGACAGAGGTGACAAGGGATGGTGGTGTCCATGATCTGTCCTGCTCGAGCTGTGAGTCTCTTCAGTGCTCATGGTCCTGGAGGAGCTCGGTAGAGATAAGGGGAGACAGGATCACTGTCCCACAAACCGTGAGCTTGTTTGTGTCTGGGAGAAACAGTCACTTGCTCTGAGCTGGCTGAACCCTCTGACC
Source organism: Heliornis fulica (assembly GCA_013399135.1). Classification (NCBI taxonomy): domain Eukaryota; kingdom Metazoa; phylum Chordata; class Aves; order Gruiformes; family Heliornithidae; genus Heliornis; species Heliornis fulica. The sequence goes on along the minus strand of VXBZ01002184.1, from coordinate 9,894 downwards.
AGCCCTGGGGTGACACCAGGCTCCTGGCACTGCGTGTTGCACCAAAAACTGGTCTTGACAGAGCTATGACAGAGCTGTCCCCAGTCAGGTCTGTAACATCCCATTTTCCCTCCCACCCCACCATCCCTGGAACCATCTGTCCTTTGAAAGGCAACAGGGAGGTTGCTGTGCCCAGGCTGATCCCCTACCAGGTACTTTGTTAACCACAGCATCCCATTTTACTTGCCTTAAAGGTGGAGAGAAAAACTTTAGTATTTGCACTTAGCAAAAGGTTATGTTAAAAGACAGAAACCCTGTAAAGATGTGCATGTTCTGCAACTTTGTATAACGATAGGTGAACAGAAATAGGTGGTTTATTAAAAAAAAAGAAAAAAAAAGAAAAGAAGACAAAAAAATATTTTTCTTTACCTTCTGTTAGTAAACTGTTCTAATATTCTGTGTGTAAAAAGTTCCTGTATTATATTGTAATTTCAATTTTTGTAAATAAATTTGTGCAATCTGGCTTTTACCTGTTGTGTTTCCGTTAACAGTCGAGTCCTCACCGTCCCTCCGTCTCCCGCCTGATGCCCGCCGGCGGCGCTGCCAGGCCGGGCCCTTGCGCCAGGCCTTCAGCCCCGCGCGGTTGAAACCTCTGCAGTCTCGAGGCACAAACCCGTTTGACCCTCCTGGAACAGCTCAATCTGTTCCACATGCTCCTGAGGGAAAACTGGATGGGGTAGAAAATGGTTTCCAGTTGCTCTAAATGGAAACCAGGATGTGTGTGTGGTGGGGAAGAGGCTGGGGGGCCCTTCCTCTCCCCCCTTGCCAAAGCGATGGTAAATACAGAATTTGGCCTGGAAAGCAGAAAGAAATGGAGGAGGTGGGGGAAGGATGAGGGTCCTCCCTCTGCTGTGGTGCCACCACTCTGGGGCACCTTCCCTGTGCAGGCACCCCCGGCCATGCTGGCAGAGTTGCCCACACACACGCATGTCACAGAGGGGCTGAGGGCGAGCGCTGGCGGTCGGTGCTACTTGGTGCTCTGTTTGCACCCTGTTTATGGCACAGAAAGTACTTCCTTCCCTCCTTCCCCTCTTCCTTTCATTCCCTCCTTCCCCTCTTCCTTTCATTCCCTCCTTCCCCTCTTCCTTTCATTCCCTCCTTCCCCTCTTCCTTTCATTCCCTCCTTCCCTCATGCTGCAGTGCTTAAACCCCTGTCTGGAGCTCCAGGCCCCCCTGGCAGTGTCTCCTGCCCAGGTTCTGCTCCAAGGGGGAGGGAGGGGGGCTGTGTAGCCCCCTCTTCCACAAAATTTTCCTCTAGCAAACCCACTTCAGATTTTTAGAGCCAAGCAGGAGCCTGTGGGTGCCCTGTGGGTGCTGAGCTGGGTTGTGGGTGCTGATGGGCAGGGTGGCTGCTCTTGGCCAGAGTGATGGATTTGTGTGTTGTCCCCCCACCCCATCCCCAAGCACATGCTCCTCCCTGTCTTGATGGACCAACCTGAGGTTGGTCCCCAGCACCGAGCCCTGGGTGGGCTGGTTGGGTTTTTAAGGCTGTTTTGTCCATCTTGGGGTGCTGGGAGGGACATCTTGGTCATCATGGCTCCTCCAGCCACAAGCTGACCTTCAGCCTGGGCTGCAGCAGGTGAACAACTCCTCGTTCCTCTCCTTGGCTTTCCTTCTTCCTCTTCCCCTTGTCCATATCACTGAGAAGAGGGGGCTTATTGCTGACCCCTACCATTCCCTGCCCATCCCTCTCCCCTCCTGGCAGGTTCCTCCCCCTCAGGGCTGGAGAAAAAGCTCCTTCAAGGCTCTGTTGCTCTGACCTACGCTGAGGTCACCCATCCTCAAAGCCACCCCTGGGTTTGGGTTAATGCTGCTCTGAGCATCTCCAGAGGTGACCCAGCCTCCCACCAGCTTCAGCTTTGAGTTGGGCTCCAGAGAGCCCAACTCAAAGCAGTTGAGGTGTGGGGGGAGACATCCAAAGAGGTGTGGGGGGAGATGACCTGTGGGTCATCTCTTTGGATGTCTCCAGAGCCAGCTCGGTCTCTGTGATCTGGCCCCAAAGACTCCACCACCCATCTCCATGCCCATCCTCAAGCTTCTCCACCCCAGGCTGTCACCACCCCGACACACCACACGCAGCTGCTTGTCTCCGAATGCAGGTTTTATTTTTAATTCATCTTTCTCCATTGGAAGCTATTCCTTTTTTT
>VXBZ01002183.1:152382-172157 GCA_013399135.1 Heliornis fulica | reverse complement strand
TGTCTGGGATTCCTCTGTTCCAAATGCAAGACTTGACACTTGAACCTCAATAGGTTCACCCAGGGCCACCTTCCAGTCTGTCCATATCCCTCTGGATGGCTTCCTTTCCTTCTCTTGTGTCAACTGCACCACTCAGTGAGCAAATAAAAACCTGCTGGTCCCTACCCCTGCAGCAGAGGCTTGGGCAGCTCTTCTCCTTCTCAGATGGCTTCCCACAGCGCTGAGGTTTCCACAAGCTGAGCTGTGCCAGGGGAATTTACATTGCAGGCTGCAGGAGGTCTCGATTATTTTTTCTTCCCCCAAGGGGGAAAGGTTGCCAAGGTGACGGACTAAGGCTGGTTGTTTAGATGGGATGTTGCAGCTTCATATTTATTTTCTTGTTTATAGGACTTAAATACTGTGTGGAAGCACAGCAAGAATGTGTCATATATGTTGTGACTGTTTATCATGGCCATAAGAAGAGGGACTGGTAGTAACGGACATCTTGGACCCAACGGCACAGAGCCCTTGACCTGAAAGAGGACAGGGGTGGACAAGAGCCACACAGCATGTGTTTAGCAGCAGCTCTGTACCCTGTCCAGCCTCTCATGACCTGCCAGGAGGAACTGGGAAGAGCAGTCCAGTGTCACTGTTCACATTTGGCAGTGAGGAGGCCCTGAGATGGCTCACAGACACTGGCACCGTGTGCCCATGCTGTTGAATTCACACTTTGGGTGGGGGCAGGGCATATTTCCAGCAGGGCAGGTAGGCACAGTCCTGTGATGCCGGCGTCCCTCCCTCTGGGGCAGTCCTCCAGCCCAACCCACGGCCTTGATTAATCCTCTCCCTTCCCCTCATCATCACAGACTTTGCCAAGCAGCTCTGCTGTGCCATGTCCTGATCCTGGTCATGCAGAAGCTGGAGAGAAGGTGTGAAGAAGGTAAGAGTAGAGGAGAATGGACATAGAAGTCCAGACTGGTTCAGACTGAAAGGGACCTCAAAGACCACCAATCTCCACCTCACTGCAATGGGCAGGGACACCTCCCACCAGATCAGGCTGCTCAAGACCCCATCCAACCTGGACTTGAACCCCTCCAGTGAGGGGTCAGTCACCACTGCCCCCTGGGCACCCTGTGCCAGGGCCTCAGCACCCTCAGAGGGAAGAATTTCTCCCTAAGATCCAACCTAAATCTACCCCCTTCCAATTTAAAACCATTCCCCCTCATCCTGTCCCTCCAGGCCCTTCTCAAAAGTCCCTCCCCAGCTTTCTTGCAGCCCCTTCAGGGACTGGAAGGGGCTCTAAGATCTCCCTGGAGCCATCTCTTCTCCAGGCTGAACAGCCCCAGCTCTCTCAGCCTGTCCTCACAGGAGAGATGCTCTAGCCCTTGGATCATCTCTGTGGCCTCCTACAGAAGACTTGTGGAACTAGGGGAGTCCTGCCAGTGCCCAGATCACTGAAAAACCTTTGAGTGGCCCAAAAAGCTGGGATGAAATCCAGCACCCCAGGCAGCTGCACTGCCAGGCTGCACTGGTGGTTTGGCATGGAGCTCCATGTTCCCAGGATCCCTGAAGAGCAGCCTGTCCTAGAGGGAGGAAGAGCAAGTGTGGGCAGGGTTCTTTGTACACTGTGGCTTTCAGAGCCCCCCGGCACAGGCAGACAGGGTGTTCACGCCACATCTAGACTCCTGGGGCAGGACGAGAGCTACCAGTTCCTGAACTGGAGCAAACTTAGGGTGAGGCAAGAAGAAATGACCTGCAAGAACAGCTCCTGCAACTACTGCACTCTGGTTTTCCAGAGGTCTCATTGTAGGGGAATGTTCTTATCAGAGAGTATGTCTGTATGCTGCAGAAGGATGTTGAGGGCAGAAGCATAATGACAGCGTCCTCCATGCCAAGTTGTTCTTTGGTCTTGGGCACAGAACATCGGTATGAGAAACAGGAAGTCTGCTGCGCTCTAACTTACTGGGAATCAGCTTTGAGGGAAGGTTACAGCAGAGGTCAAGAGGTCTTTGAGAAAATGCTTAGAGGAGTTCCATGGAGAGGAGTGGATCCTTCTTGGAAAGATCTCGGTGCAGGAACAAGGTGAGAGATGGTTGAGTCCCCTCAATACCTTCTCAGAAGGGGCATTGGACTAGGGAGGGAAAGGGAGCTTCTTCAAATCCCATTGTGCTCAGCCAGTCCTACCCTCCTAGGCCATGCCTGTCCTCTGGCTTCCTCTGTCAGGCAGCTCCACCATCTCCAACCCTAGTGGAAAAATTTGTGAGGGTTTTTTTTTTGGGGGGGGGAGGGGCACTTCAAGGTTTATTTTTTAATGGATTTGAGTAGGAATATGATTTGTGATCCTCTGGTGATCAGGTAAGGCTAGTGTGGGTCGGGATGTCATGGTGGAGTGGAGGAAAACAGCCAGGACCATGATGTAGGAGAGCACTCTGTACATGAGGTCAGCATTTCAGGAGACGAGGTAGAAAACAGCCTCTGAAATCAGTCTTCTCCAGGATGTGCAGAGGAATATAGGTACATCATGGAAACTAGAGAAACAACAGAATGGGGTAGATACCTATGAGAAGCCCAGTGGGTTTTGAGGTTAGTGGTTGTGACTGCAGATCATACATCCTCCCATAGATGTCACCTGATGGTGAAAAGTGGACTTGATGTCCATGGCAAACCTTCTTTGGTGGCTCACCAAAGCTCATGAGACATAGTAGGCTCAATAGCCCACTTTCTGAGCCTCACTGAGGACACGGAATATGGACATGAACTGTGTCCCTGCATGTTTTGGGAGTCCACGTGGCAATGTTACAAGAATGGACGGGTCATGACAAGGAGCTGGAACTTGGCTTCTGTAGACTTGCATACCTGGAATGTTCTCTCACAGGTTGATAGGAGCTGGGGTGACAGCCACCTTCCTCTCCACCAGGGCTGACTCAGGAATGAAACTCTCCCATGCTCATTGTCCTCTGTGTGCAAATAGACCCCCAGCACAGGCAACCTTGATGCTGTTTGAGAAGTACCTGTGGTGGGAATGGACCTTGGTGCAGGCTGGTGGTGTGTAGACTTTATAGGCTTACAGGCTGCCCAAAGAGGTTGTGGAGTCTCCTTCTCTGGAGACATTCAAGACCAATCTGGACACGTTCCTATGTGATTTAATTGAGGTGACCCTGTGCAGGCAGGGGGGGTGGACTGGATGATATTTTGAGGTGCCTTCCAACTCTCAATGTTCTGTGATTCTGTGATTAATGGCAGTTGTTGGATGTGCTCTCAGATGTGCATACTGGTGGAAAACACCCTGCCAGTGCTGCTGGACTGTTGCCCCTGCCAGCACCTGATGACTCAGGAGTGGCTGCATCACGGCACTGTGCATGGCAGTTTGATTTACAGTCCTGGTTCCTAGAGTCTCGCCTTGGTGCAGCTGGAAACGTCAGTTCCCAGGGAAAGAGCGTGTGCTGGTGGAAGGAGCAGCATTGGCATTGACAGCAGGGTCAATCATGCCAGCATTTTTCTCTGGAGCACATTGAGTCGCACGGAGGTGGCAGAGGTGTAGGCAAGGGATGCAGTCCCACCAGCTCCAGCTGGAGGCACTGGGATGGGGACGTCATCCTACCACTGCTTCTAGCAGGTCCACCACTGCAGGTGCAGCAGGTTGTCTTGGGTGACTTTCGCTGAAGTCCTGCTGAAGATACGACTTGGCACCTGGCCTGCTGCCTGTGAGATATGCCATGGTGGATGTAGTCATCAGCTTCACCTTTCTTCATTCAAGATGTTCACTTCCCTGGCTGATTTCTTCATTAAAATGAAGCACATCAATTGCTGTTCTTTGCCTCTCGGTATCAAATCTCCAAAGCAGCCCAGCAGAACGTGCAGTTTCATGTACAGGCAGGAGACCGCGGTGGTTTTGTCTTCACACATCCTGCTCCAGCTTGCAGAAGCATCGACTGTCTGTTCTGCGGTACAAACGGAAACATGGTACCTAACACCACAATTGGTCAGACTGTTGTATTTCTCTGGTGTGAAATGAAGCAGCATTTCAGTGCTGCTTTGTACAGTGTTTTATGAAGATTCTAAAATTGAGGCAAAAAGCCAATCTCTCCCTTTGTTTGCTGAAGCGTGGAGTCTTAGAATCACAGAATCATAGAATCATAGAATGATTAGGGTTAGAAGCGACTCCCAGAGATCATCCAGTCCAACCCCCCTGCAAGAAGCAGGGACACCCCCAACTAGATCAGGTTGCTCAGGGCCTCATCCAACCTGGCCTTGAACGTCTCCAGGGATGGGGCATCCACCACCTCTCTGGGCAACCTGTTCCAGTGCTCTACCACTCTCACAGGAAAGAACTTTTTTCTAATATCCAATCTAAATCTCCCTCCCTCTATTTTAAAACAATCACCCCTTGTCCTGTCCCAACAGGCCCTACTGAACAGCCTCTGCCCATCTTTCTTGTAGGCCCCCTTGAGGTACTGGCAGAGCGCTAGAAGGTCTCCCCGGAGCCTCCTCTTCTCCAGGCTGAACAGCCCCAACTCTCTCAGCCTGTCCTCGTAGGAAAGGTGCTCCAGCCCCTTTATCATCTTTATGGCCTCCTCTGGACCCTCTCCAACTGGTCCATGTCCTTCTTGTGTTGGGGGTTCCAGCACTGGACACAGTACTCCAGGTGAGGTCTCCTGAGGGCAGAGTAGAGGGGGAGAATCCCCTCCCTCGCCCTGCTGGCCACGCTCCTCTTGATGCAGCCCAGGATGCGGTTGGCTTCTGGGCCGCAAGAGCACATTGTCAGCCATGTTGAGTCTCTCATCCACCAGCACTCCCAAGTCCTTCTCCTCAGGGCTGCTCTGGAGCCACTCTCCACCCAGTCTGCAGTTGTGCCTGGGATTGCCCCGACCCAGATGCAGGAACCCAGTCTTCTTCCCTTTGAGCCACAATGGGGCTGTTTTCCCCCGGGACTCAGGAGTCCCTGTGTTGAGCGTGCTGATGTGCACAGTCACTTGGGTTTTGCCCTGTGTTAGAGGCATCCTGAGCCTCTTGTTCCCATTTATCCACCCTCTGAGAAAAGAGTTTGGAAAAAAGTTGCTGGTCATCAAAGTTTTGAGTCAGAGGCAATGAGCAGAGACCTGGGAGATAAACCAACAGATGCGGGGAGTGGGGGGTTTGCATGTCAAGGACATACTCTACATCATGCACCATTAAAACTTCATGAAGAGGTGTCCCAGAAAAAATACTGCAAAGCAGGAGGCGGAATATTAAATTCCTAGTTTTGGCAATTTGGTCAATTTTCAGAAAGGAATAATCAGCTTGGCCACAGCACTCGCACATTTAGCCTTCCAAGAGAACAGGGATTGTCTGATTTTTCTTTCTCTTCTTTTTCTTTTTTCTCACAGTAATTAATGAAAGTCAAAGGCGGCAACTGGCAGCTGCAAGCTACTCATCCCGCTACGCTCTGGGACTTTTTTATGAAGCCGGTACACGGATTGATGTCCCCTGGGCTGCACAGTACATCACCGATAATCCCTGTGTACGCTTCATATCCATCGATAATAAGAAACGCAATATAGGTCAGTGCTCCTATTATTTCCCTGAAATGCAGTGACAATAGGGGGTGTAGATGGTGAAAAATGCTGTTTAATTGAGTGTTGCTATTCCGAACAGAGCAAGTATTTAACTCCAAGCCACAGAGGATAGCGTTTAATGTCACATTTGGCCTGTAATAAAATGCACAATGAAAGCAGGAAGGTCCTCAGAAGAACCACCACCCCACATATGGTTTACGTTAACTGCATTTATGAAACCAGTGTCAGGGGATTTGAGACATCAAAATGTTGCTATTCCAAGAAAGAGCCGGAGCTCCTTTGTTTAAACACTGATTCATACACATGACAACTTTACAACTGCCGTCCTTTCCACCAAGCGTGCTTGGAAGTAGTAAGGAGTTATATAATTGAGGCGGGTTGTCTAATTCAGAGCTGGCCAGGTTGCTCGTACAGTGGTGGAAAATCCTTGAAATGGCTGTACATAGTGCAGCTGCTTGGTAACACTTGGAGGACGTCCCACAAGGCAGACACTTTCATCTGGTTCTGGGAGGTGGCAGTCACGTAAGTGGATGTTCTGTTTATTAAATGTATTTTCATATACCAAGAATATTGTTGGTTTAGAGTAGCTCAAGAATTTGGGTTTGTTAGGAGCTGAAAGTGCTTCCCCATTTTGTCATGTGCTCACATGGGGACAATGACCAGGTTTAACCACATCTGTGTTGTAGGGGTGAAGTCCTACCCACCTTTGTGTTGATCTACAAAGCACTGTGAGTATCTGTCATGGAATAAGAAAGGATTAGAGACGGCTGTGGGGAGAGCTCCGAGCCCCTTCCAGTCCCTGCCGGGTGCCTGCAGGAAAGCTGGGCAGGACTGTTTGTAAGGGCACGGAGCGACAGGCCGAGGGGCGATGGTTTAAAGCAGAGCAGGGCAGGGTTAGCTGAGATCTAGATGAGATGATTCCATCCTGGGAAAGATGATGGAATGACTTGTTCTTGGTGCTGTCTCTGGGCACATCAAGGATATGAGGGTTGTTGGGAGCAGTCAGCATGGTTTTCCCAGGGGAGGTCATGTCTGACTGACATCATAGCCTTTACGCAGATGTAACCAGATGGATGGATGATGGTAGGGCAGTGGATGTGGTTTTCCTTGACCTCAGTAAGGCATTTGACACCGTCTCCTACAGCATCCTGGCGGATAAAATGAGCAACTGATCCTGTGACTAGTGGAGTCCCTCAGGGCTCGGTACTGGGACCAGGACTGGTCAGTGTATTCACTGAGGAACTGGATGAGGGCACAGAGTGCTGAGTCAGCAGTGTTGCTGATGACACCAAACTGGCAGGGGTGGTGATGAGGAGTGGTGAGTGCTGCCATTCAGCAAGACTCAGACAGGCTGGAGAGCTGAGCAGGAAGAGATTGGATGAGGTTTAAGAAGGGCAAGTGTAAGGTCTGGAATCTGGGGAGGAACAACTGCAGGGACCAGGATAGGCCAGTCCCCACTGGCCTGTTGGAGAGCAGCATAGGTGGGAGGGACCTGGGGGTCCTGGTGGACAGCAGGATGTCCATGAGCCAGCAGTGTGTTCTTGTGGCCAGTATGTCAAAAGAGGTCCTTCTCTCCGTCCCATCCTCTCCTCACCTGCTTGCATACATGGTCTCAAAGCACCATTGGTGAGAACAGGGAATATTATGGAATTATTACAGAATTAGAAAGTATTATAAGGAAAATAGAAAGCATGTTATTTGGGGCACACTTTTACAAAGAAATAGAAACTACCAGTGTTGACACATGGCTCTCACACTGAAATTACCCTCAGTTCTGTTTATGTGAGTGAGTTTTTCCAAGAAGAATAAGCTGAGTACCTTCACAGGGCTGGGACAAGCCGGTGACCAGAAACTAAAGACAATTTCTGTCTGGTGGGACCCTCCTTGTGACATACAAACTGTCAACCAGCCTCCTTGGCAGTGCTGTGTTTCGTGGTGAACTTGCATTTTGAACATTTTCACTTTGTTCCTGGAGAAGTAGCGATAGGGACAGAGCAGTAGATGTGAGCTGGAGCAGTGTTTCTGGCTCCAAGTGCTCAAGCTTGCTGCAGCAAAGACATTTGAATGTAAAGTTCCTTTATAGTTGTCTTAGCACATATGCAAGTGTTTTCCATTTGTATTTTCTTCTCCGTTCTTCTGACTGACCTCCGGAACATCTCAGTGGGCACAGCAGCACCTTGATGTCCCTTTTTTGCTGCCTGGTTGGGTTTCTCTCCGTGTGTGCCATTGCTGCTGTTTTAACGCCGTGCCCCACTCGGTCATTTATCCTGTTCTTCCACTCTCCACCCCTGATCGATCCCGATTCATCTGAAGAAGACCATGGTGACAGGGCAAGCGTTCAGAGAGAGAAATCAGAAAAGCTGAGGCTGAGAAGTGCATTGGGTCTCCTGGTTGAAGCAGCTGAGACCTTTCAGGACAGTCATCCTCCCCAAAAAGCCATTGCCTGTTCCAGTTGGTGCCTGAATGGTCCCGCTTCCATCATTCCTCCTCTGTGCCATATACACCGTCCCTGTATGTTCAGCTGTGTGCTGTTTCTCAAGTGCCTGCACATGTCCCTTCTGCTCCTGCATGAAGCTAAATAGGAATATTGCCGTGCTGCCCATCAGATGCGGCTGCAGCGCACCTTCAGTGGACAGAGGGCCATGGCTCCTGTTCTCTAGGCATGAGTAGAAATTACTAAAAGGATCAGTTGCAAACAGAAATTGGATTTATTCTAGTGGTTCTGCATCTGTTTTGATGTTTGTCTGACTCACATTACCACCTCCAGTGGTAAAGCTGTAGTAAATGGCATTAAACTGTAGAGATCTGGGGAAAATCACAGAATCCCAGAATCATAGAGTGGGTTGGGTTGGAAGGGACCTTCAAAGGCCATCTAGTCCAACCACCTGCTGTGAGCAGGGACATCTTCACTAGATCTGGTTGCTCAGAGCCCCATCAAGCCTGACCTTGAATGTCTCCAGGGAGGGGGCTTCCACAACCTCTCTGGGCAACGTGGGCCAGTGATCTGCTATCCTCAGAAGGAAGAACTTCTTCCTACAAAAAACAGCTACATCTGTATAAAATTTATATAATGTCTACCTAAAAGAGCAGGCTGGTCTCAAAGGTCAGGAGACAAATTCTGTCCCTCCAAACTGTCCTTCCTGTCTGTATGAGACATGGTAACCCTGCTTTGGCTCACTTGGTGAAGCAGACATGTAAAACTCCTCTTTCTTATGCAAGTTTCGCATTTTACCGGTGAAATACCTGAAATTGCTTTTTTGTAATTACACAACAGGAAGGGTTTGTTAGCTGAGCCAGCGAGCCATCGTCTGCAACTCTCCAGAAATCTCAGCCTTTGCTTGTTTCACAGATCACAGAGTCACAGAATGTCAGGAGTTAGAAGGGACCTTGAAAGATCACCTAGTCCAACCCCCTGCCTGGCAAGGGTCACCTCGATCAAATCAGACAGGAGCATGTCCAGATTGGTCTTGAATGTCTCCAGAGAAGGAGACTCCACAACCTCTCTGGGCAGCCTCTCCCAGTGATCTGTCACCCTCAGCTGTGTTGATAGGGAGGAGGTACCGAGCCTGATCCATGCATAGCCAAGCCTGCTGGGGAAGGCACCGAGGAGCCCTGGCAGCTCTTCTCCACAGCACAACATGCTGCCATTAGTTGGTTTGACTGTGACCCAGCATAGTTCCTTACTGATAACAATAGGTGACATCTGTTTTCTTCCCGATTCATGTGGAAGAGTCAATCATAAGGTTTCTCCAAAACCGCTGGTACCAGCGTAATCTGGAGTATGATGAGCCTCCGAGCAGGAAGGTGTTCTGCATCGGCTGAGGATGTCAGCTGCTGTTCATAACATCGTGTCTCCATCTGCAGAGGTAATGCCCTCAAACATTGCAGAAGGAAGAGCCTACAAGGAGTGTATGTTGAATTCCCTGCATGGTATGTATGAATATTAAATACTTGTGTGATTGGCTGCCTTAAAGACCTCATCAATATTNTATTTCTAGCCTCATTTCTGTAGCACTGCAGTCTCTGCATCTCCTTGTGTTCCGGAGGACTAAAGATAGATGACATAAAAATGGAAGCAGGTCTCTTCTTTCGCTTCAGGATTGCAAGGTTATATAATGTAAAGGGAAGATTCATCTTACAGGCTTTTTTTTTTTCAGGATCAGTGTAATCTTTAGTATCCTTCCTAATTTTAAAATACAGATTATTTTATCTTCTCAGTACTGAAATAAGATTTTTAGAAAGATGGAGGAGTTAAAGAGTTATTTAGGTTTTTGTTTCATTACTTGGCCAACTGCTTTGTAATCTCCTGCCTGCCTGTTAGAAAACTAATCAGAAACTCCATGTAAGCCTAATGACACAATGAATTTCTGAATATAAGAAACGCTAGCGCTGCTCTTTAGACTGCATGGCAGTGATGAAGCCCTCTCCCACACTGCGGCCGGTGCTGCGTGACACTTCCCCACCAGTGCACGCCAGTCCTGGACCACTGCAAAGACTTCTAAGGCTGAGGCCGATGAGCCTCTCTGAACATGCTGTCTTTGGTGGACCCCCTGAGGTACAGGCTTGTTTGCTTGATGATGGCCCTCAGACATTATTTTTCTCTGCTAGAATATTATTGTTTGGGCAAATCCAGCTGGCGTCTGCATTCTCATGGATAGTAGGAGAAGCTATGGCTACTTCTCCCCATCTTTGTCAAGACTTCACTGCTCACTGCACAGGCAGTGTTGAAGGGTGGATTCTCAGGGTACCTTCTGCCATGCTCTGTGCCCCTCCTGGTGCCTTGAACCATGTGCCATGTTACCCCAGTTTCTCCCCTTACATGGTTACTTTTTGACCTGTCACACTCCCAGAATATGACAGATCCCATCCTGACCATTTGCCAAATGAATCCTTGCTTGGTCTTTTGGGTTCTAATGCTGTTCTCCCTGCTAAGGAACCTTCAACCCTCCTTGGGTTTTGTGGATTGTAGCTTGTGGCTCCCCACAGTAGCTGAGCTCTGAAATGTCTTTTGAATGTAGGGACTCTGACCTTGGCAGAGATTCACCAGAAGAAAAAAAAAGTACCTTCTGCATTTTGCAAGAAGATTTTGGTGGTCCAGTAATTCACTGCACTCTTTCTCTGAGAAAGCCTGAGGAGCGTCACCCAGGACACCACGCTCTGCCACCTCACCTTTCCACCCTACTTGTTATTCACAGCTAGGAGCCACCTTTCTGGCAGCAGATTTCCCTTCAAGCCACTGTGCTGGGGAAGTGGCGCTGGGCTCTGTTCTCTGTTCCCTTCTCCACATAGTCTTTTATTAGCCCTGTCCTTTTTTCTGGGGGATAATACTCCTAACAGGCTTAATCCTGCACAGAGTCCCACGTGTCACAGTCCGTCCTTCCCTTTCTCTGCACAGCCTGTGTGATTCCTCCAGATGGGAATTAATGACGGGTGTTGAGTCCTGAAACGTTAAGAAGCTGATGGCCGCCTTCTCCTGCTCACAATCTAAACACCCTTCCCCTCATTCCCAGGTGAAGACCCAGCTCCCCCAGAGAGTTCATCACAGGGAGACTTCACTAGTGCTTTATTCACAGTTAGAGCTGGCTGAAGTGTGATGTGCGGTGAGCTCTTAATTCCTTTCATGCTTGCTGTCCTTGACACCATTTCCAGATAGCTGATGTGGCCTCTACCTCTGTCATCTCTGTCGCTTTTCCTTTAGGATGCAGAAGATGCAGTTAGATCCTCACTTTTCCAATCCCCACATATTTAATTACACAATGATTTACTATCCCATCTTTTTAATTCATCTATTTTCCTTTTTTATTTATATGGTATCAGACTTGCTAAGAAGGAATGACACTGCTGATCAGACAGACAGTGCACCTGGACTTTGGTCTGAAGTGCTTTGCTGTCTCTCATAAGGTCTTTGTGGACTATACCTGTCAGGGAGGAGGGCCCATACTCTGATTGTGAGACAAAAAAACAAAGGGATTTGTTCATCCCTATTGTTCTGCCCAGCCTTTCAGGCTGCTCAGAATGATGACATGTAGATAAAGGTGATGACCAAGGCGTGCTGGTACGAAGACATCCCAAGGAGGGTGGTGGTGTTTAAACACGTGATCCACATCAAAGCCCGGTGCAACAGCCTCTTTCCTTCCTCACCAGCCACAGTCTGCAGGGTCTGCACCAGCAGGGACATAGAAGCTCCTGTGACACAACTGAAAGCTGGTTAACAGAGTTAATTAACGGAGGCAGACTGGAGGGAATGGGGAACAAGTACCCAGCGCTTCCAGCCAACGTCACTGCTGTGGCTGTACAGCACGGTCTGGGCAGAGGTGGGAGAGCCAGGCATGAGTTCGATGCTGGTAGGTTTTCAGTGGGAGTCCCTCAGCAACTGTGTTCTGCTTGAGGGCAGGGAGGCTCTTCAGAGGGACCTGACCAAACTGGAACAGTGAGCTGAGACCAACGGGATGAGATTCAGTCAGGCCAAGGGCAGACTCCTGACCTGGGCCATCACAACCCCGGGCAGCGCTACAGGCTGGGGGCAGAGTGGCTGGACATGGAGGTGTTGGTTGGCTGCAGACCGAGTACGAGTCAGCAGCGTGCCCAGGTGGCCAAGAAGGCAAATGACATAACTGGCTTGGATCAGAACTGGTGTGGCCAGCAGGTCTGGTGAGGGGATTGTGCCCCTGTACTGGACACTGATGAGGCTGCTCCTCAAGTGCTGTGTCCAGTTCTGTTCACCACACACTCCAAGAAGGACATTGAGGTCCTGGAGGGGGTCCAGAGATGGGCAACCAGGCTGGGGAAGGGTCTGAAGAACAAACCTTCTGAGGAGCAGCTGAGGGAGCTGGGGGTGTTTGGTCTGGAGAAGAGGAGGCTGAGGGGAGGCCTTATCCCTGCCTAGAATGACCTGAAAGGAGGTTGTAGAGAGGTGGGTGATGGTCTCTTCTGCCCAGCGACAGGTGATGATGGGACAAGGGGAAATGGCCTCAAGCTGTGCCAGGGCAGGTTCAGATGAGATGTCAAGAAGAAATTCTTCCCCTAAAGAGCTGTCGGGGTGTGGAACAGGCTGTCCTGATTTAACAGATGGGCAGATGAGATGCTCAGGGAGATGGTTTAGGAGAGGACAGGGTCGGTTGGACTCGATGACCTGAAAGGTCTTTTCCAGCCTAGTGATTCTGTGACTCTGTGATTCTGTGATGCTGGGGGTGCTGCCAACGCTGGCAGAGCGGCTCAACACTCATTAAGTAGGTATAAGCTACAGCCAACTCCGCCGTCTCACTCCAGCTCTGATCTACCCAGCGTCTTACAGCACCAACTGATTGGATTAATAGCCGTGCAGCTGGGATGAGAGGGGGAGAGAACTGGGAGCAGATGAACGCTTTGATGCTGCTTCCATTTGCTGTCAGATCATTACCCCTCACATTGCTGAGCATTCCGGGGCTTGCCACATCTCCCATGCTACTTCGTCATCTGCTGGCGTGGCCATGGACAGCCTGCGTCCTTGCCACAAATAAAGGAAATTAAAATCTCATGAGTAGTGCTGCCAGAAGGCCTCATTTTTTAAGCTCAATGATGCATCCTTCTTAAATGCGTGGGGAGCAAAATGGCGGTTTAATTCCTGCAACAGCTGAAGAGTTGTTCGTACCCGGCACATCAAGGGCTGAGATATCCCCATTGCTTTCAGGGAAAAATCTATTTTAAACTCCTCTCTTAGCCAGTGTTTTTACAGAAGAAAGAAAGGGCTTGAGGCTAAACTTGATCCTCACAGGCTGCATATTTCAGTACTGGAAGGCTGTGACTCAGTGGCCTCTGGAAGCTCTCCAAGCTATGAGTAGCTCAAAGGAGGAATTAAAAACTCAACGAACTGCCTGTTCTCCCTGAAACTTGTTTTCTACATGCTGTGGAAGAGATGAGAGCTTTGAAAGGAGGCGGTCCTGCCCAAGAATCATTGGCTATAACAAGTCACAGCAAGCAATGAATATTTATTTTATTAAAATGCTTAGACATCTTTTAATGAGCCTTTTTGCCAAGTTTATGTGGAAGAATTTGCCAAATGCTGTGTACATGATAATAAATCCCAACATACCTAACAGACTTCCCCTGTTGGTCTTCTCTCCCTGACAGTCTGTAGATAGAAACGCCAGAAGACCCATTTTCTCCCCCAAAATGGAAAGAAGAGACTGAGCAGCATTCCCAATGTTTTTCCACAGTTGGAAAAGCTGATGCAAGCAGAGATATGTCCTGTGTTAGCCTGTGAAACCAGGGGGTGGCAGGAAGAATCCCAGGGAGATGAGTCTGAGGCTGAATGTTAGACTCAGACAATGAGTTCTTCAGAGCTCAGGAAAGAAGGTCTCCCCTTTGGCTGGGTCTTGGCTTCTAGGCAAGAGCAGTTCTTGTTTCACTCTACAGTCTCCATCCCTAGATCTGCCTTGTCCCCATCCCAAATCCATCTGAGAACCTGTCCATCCCCAACGGTCAGGTCTTACTTTCAGGCTCAAGACACAAGACAGCAAAATCCGCACCTCAGATTAAAATAGGAAATTAAATCATTAAACTAACTCAGTTTCTAGACACTTCAGGAACCCACCCAGGAAAAGAGCTCCAGTACTTGATGAAAACAGAGCTTTGCAAGCCCAACCTTCTGCTCATAGGAGTGCCTCACTTGGAAAAGGAGGACTTTGAGAGAAGGCAGTGCCATGGCTTGATGCCTTCAGACATAGTCTGCCAGGGTACTACATTCCTGATCACAGAATTACAGAATCACAGAATGACCTGGTTGGAAAAGACCTTTCAGATCATTGTCCTCTCCTAAACCATCTCCCTGAGTACCTCATCTGCCCATCTGTTAAATAAACCCAGGGGTGGGGACTCCACACCCTCCCTGGGCAGCTACATCCTGACAACTCCTTTGGGAAGAACATTTTCCTGACATCTCATGTGATCTTATCTGCCGTGGTGCAGCTTGAGGCTGTTCCCCCTTGTCGTATTATCTGTCACTTGACCATCGCCCACGTCTCTACAACCTCCTTTCCGGTCATTCTAGGCAGGGATAAGGTCTCCCCTCCAACCAGGAAACACCTTCCCACCTTTTTTTACCACGTTTTCCTATTTTTTGAGAGAAGGACTTGGCTGAGCTGTCCCACAAGAGAAGGAGATTCAATGAAAGGATCCTTCCAACTGAAGTTGAAGCCACTGCTTTCATTCTTGCTGTGAGTGCCAGGACTTGTGCCTCTGTAGGTATTCCGAAGTGATCAGCCCAGGAGAGAAAGCATATCGTTGCCTTTGGAAAGCCAGAAGTTCTCGTTTTCTCAATTGGGATCCCAAGCAGGATGTGCTGGACACTTCTTCACCAGCACAGCAGAGAGACAGGTTTGTGTCAGGCTTAGTACCTAACAGCCAGAACTGCTCAGAAAGTCTTCAGCTGCCCCCGTCTTTGTGGACTCTTTGGTCATAAAGTGCTCATTTGCTGGAACTAAAATATTTTTCTAGGAATGTGCTAATTCAAACAAAGGCTTAGCCAAGAAAGTCTTTCCGCGTTCAAAAGAGGGAATTTCTGGTTAATGGAGTGAGTGGAAATCACTTGATTTAACGTCGAGCTCAGTGAGTTTGGGCTCTCGGCAGAAGTGTAGCAGAGCCCAGTTGCCTCCTTGCTCCAGCAAAGGCATCCTGCTCTTTGGAAGTGAAACTGCCCCAGTGGGAACAAAAGGATCTGCTGGGTCCTCATCATGAAAGTGAAGTATTGGCTTTCTTCTAGCCTTTCAACTGAGCAAATACTGTTGCACAGCAAATATGCAACCAGTAACAGAGGGAACAGATGTTGTTTCACAGCAATGCAACAAACTCTTCTTTTTTTGTCCTTTGCCTTAAAGATAATTTTTTACCTTGTGATGATCTTATGTTCAAGTCTTCTGTATTCTGATTTGCAGATATTTTCCCCTTAAGGAAATATGCATTTCGGACATGCAGGGGAGGAAGAATATAAATCTTCATTAGTGACATTTGATGGTGAGGCTGTGTGCACCCTCAGCAGGTTGATGCTGATGACACCAAGATGAGTGGTGCAGTTGACATGCCAAAAGGTTGGGATGTCATCTAAAAGGACCTGGACAAGCTGGAGAAGTGGGCCCAGGTGAACCTTGTGAGTTGGCAAGGCCAAGTGGGTCTGGGCAATCCTTGTCACCAGTCTAGGCTGGGAGATGAAGTGATAGAGAGCAGCCCTGTGGAGAAGGACTTGGGGGTGCTGGTGGACAAGAAACTCGACATGACCCGACAATGCGCACTCACAGCCCAGAAGGCCAAACGTGTCCTGGGCTGCCTCCAAAGGAGCATGGCCAGTACAGTGAGGGAGGGGATTTTCCCCCTCTGCTCCACTCCTGTGAGACCCCACCTGGAGTCTTGTGGCCAGTTCTGGAGTCCCCAATGCAGGAAGGACGTGGAGCTGTTGGAATGGGCCCAGAGGAGGCCACAGAGATGATCTGAGGTCTGGAGCATCTCTCCTGTGAGGACAGGCTGAGAGAGCTGGGGCTGTTCAGCCTGGAGAAGAGACGGCTCCGGGGAGATCTTAGAGCCCCTTCCAGTCCCTGAAGGGGCTACAAGAAAGCTGGGGAGGGACTTTTGAGAAGGGCCTGGAGTGACAGGACAAGGGGGAATGGTTTTAAATTGGAAGGGGATAGATTTAGGGTGGATCTTAGGGAGAAATTCTTCCCTCTGAGGGGGGTGAGCTCTTGGCACAGGGTGCCCAGGGGGCAGTGGTGACTGACCCCTCCCTGGAGGTGTTCAAGGCCAGGTTGGACAGGGCCTTGAGCAGCCTGGTCTGGTGGGAGGTGTCCCTGCACATGGCAGGGGGTGGAGCTTGATGGTCTTTGAGGTCCCTTCCAGCCCAAACCAGTCTGTGATTCTGTGAGTCTATGAAATTAGCCTGATAGAGGTAGATAAGAGATGTGCTGTGGTGTCCCAGGTACCCACAGTTCTCTGTCTGTTCAGACAGAGGAGGTGGCTTGCTGGCAGGGCTGTGCTGTACCATTTGTTGTTCTCTATTGCCAGTTTGTTGCTCTCTTTGTAGATCCTGTTGACCAGGAGGGGAACAAAAAGGGGAAGGGATTACTTACAGTATATTCCCTGCTCCTTCCAGCTGCTACTTACAGGGTATGGGAATGCCTTAAGTTCCTCCAGGAGATGTATGTAGAACTACGGTTATTGCAGTGGGAAAACCATGGCAAATTGTGCAAAAAAGCCTGGGTTTCTTCACTGTTCTTCTTGTGAGCAACTTGTGGTGTTACTCGTTGTGTCCTTTTCCAGCTGGAAGAACAGGGTGGTGCCACAGATTTTCCTTCTTTCTGATTTCTAGGCTAGAGGCACAAATGTGGAGAAGGCAAGTCCTCACGAGTAATCTTTCAAATGCGCCTCTCTTCTTTATTTCAGAGTCTCCTGAAATAGGCCCCTCAGTTGTAATTCACACAACGGTGAGGTTTGGAAGCGAGCACCTGGATTCAGACCCCACAGAGGTGCAGAAGTTAATTTTCAGTCACCTGGAAAGGATTGTACCATCCCTGCCTAAACCAGCCAGCATCAAGTGTCAGAAATGGAGATACTCTCAGGTAATCGGCGGTGGGATCAGTTAGCTGGGAGGATTCCTGGTGTACCACAATACACAGGACATCTCGTGACACAGTGGTTTTCACACTTGGGGAGGAAGAGCAAAGGGAATAGTTGCTCAAAATTCATAATATGTTTCTCCACGTAGCCATGAGCAGCATCCAAGGCTGTCCAACAACAGCCAGGTTATTTCTAATCATCTCTTTATGCGGTAGCCCTGGCTCAGCTGGAAGCTGTGCAGCACTCCCAGTAAGTAGGGACAGGAGCAGTGCACAGGAAGGAAGCAAATCCCACATACTTCAGTGGGATTTTTGCTGGTATTTAAAATTATGACTCAATCTGTCTCTTCTGTATCTGAAAATATGTGATATTATTAGCAAAATTCCCACCCTACCGCAGAGAAGCAGAAGTGCTTGCGTTCGGATGTACTAATTGTTACTGTTTGATTTGGCCCAGGCCAGTTTAATGGCATATTATGTGAAAATATTTTAAAGTAAGCTACCTAAGGGTAATAATGGCAAAAAATGTGTATATTTTACAAACTTCTTTTAAAAATCCAAGGAAATCATTGGCAATTTCCTAAAGTATTGGAGTATATCTACATGTTTACTCAAAGCCTCTTAAGTTAAATTACACTGGTGAAATTGAATGTGGAAGCTGATGCAGTCCCCTCAAAATGTTTCCTCTTGTGAAGCCTGGAAAAGTTACAGTAGGTGGCTCCTGTGAAGTCTGCTCATACCCCTTGATCTTCATCCACTTTAGGAACATGGTCTCATTTATTTTTCTGTGAGGTAAGCAGTTTGCAAATGGCTTCCCAGTTCAAAGAATAGTCAAATCACAGAATGTATTGGGTTGGCAGGGACCTCCAAAGGCCATCTAGTCCCACCCCTGCAGTGAGCAGGGACACCTTGAACTAGAGTAGGTTGCTCAGAGCTTCATCCACCCTGACCTTGAATGTCTCCAGGGATGGGGCCTCCACCTCCTCTCTGGGCAACCAGGGCCACTGATCTACCACCCTCAGAGGGAAGAACCTTTTCCTAATACCCAACCCGAATCCCCCCTTCTCTAGTTTAAAACCATCCCCGTCTCGTCCTATCGCTCCATGCCCCTGTGAACAGTTCTTCCCAGCTTTCCTTATCAGCACCTCTCAGGGACTGAAAGGCTGCTGTAAGGTCCCATGGAGCCTTCACCAGGCTGAACCAGCTCAACTCTCTCAGTGTATCCTCACAGGAGACATGCTCCATCCCTGGGATCAAATTTGTGGCCTCCTCTGGACATGCTCCAAGAAGTCCTTGTCCTTCTTGTGCTGAGGGCTCCAGAGCTGGACACAGTATTCCAGGTGGGGTCTCCCCAGAGCAGAGCAGAGCAGAGCAGAGCAGAGCAGAGCAGAGCAGAGCAGAGGGGACAATCCCCTCTCTTGATCTGCTGGCCACACTTCTGGGGATGCAGTGCAGTATTTATTCTCATCTGTCATATAAAACCAACCTTACCATAGGTTTTAATGTTTTGGGTGACTCATACAGAAATCAGGTATGTTTTATATGTTCCCCTTTATCAGCTCAGGGGTTGCTTTTTTTGCTAGTAACAGTATCTCTGACTGGTTGTCGCAGTTAAGGCATCTTTTTCTGGTCGTGACTTCTGGCCTTTCCTCCTGTGTTATCTGTTACCTTTCTGCCTCAAATCACTTGCAAGCACAAGAGCTGCAGGTGGTAGAGTGGAGAAGAATGGGATCTGTCTCCAACAGGGAGACACTGGAAAGGGCTCTGGAAAGGGCTCTCAAAAGAAAGTGGGAACTATTTTTAAACATAATTAATACATCCTAGATACTCTGCTACCCTAGAGCTCTGCCATAAAACTTGTCAACTCCAGCAAAGGGGTAATGTGCCTTTTCCTTGCACTATTCACATGTTTAGTGTAGTGTTGAAGGTGGTGTGTAAGCATGGGGGTATCATATACAGCCTGTTCTGATTTATTTCACCAGCAAAAGATGGATAAAAAAAAAAAAAGAGAATGGTGCAAATGTTTTACCAGTGAATATATTTTTTTAAACCTCGGTTGCATTGCTACCAAACAACTATTCTTTTTTGATTCCTGGCAAAATTAGGACTGTACAGGACCATACACATCTTGGGACCAGTGCTCTTTAACATCTTTATCAGTGACATCCATGATGGAATTGATGTGCCCTCAGCAAGTTTGCTGATGACACCAAGCTGAGTGGTGCGGTCGACACAAGAGAAGGAAAGGAAGCCATCCAGAGGGATATGGACAGACTGGAAGGTGGCCCTGGGTGAACCTATTGAGGTTCAAGTGTCAGGTCTTGCATTTGGGCTGGAGGAATCCCAGACATAGATACAGGCTGGGAGAAGAGCTCCTAGAGAGTTGCCCTGCTGAGAAGGACCCGGGAGTCCTGGTGGGTGAGAAACTGACCCTCAGCCAGCAGTGTGCTCTGGCAGCTCAGAAGGTCAATGGTCTCCTGGGCTCCATCAGCAGAGGGGTGGTCAGAAGGGACAGGGGAGTGGTTGTCCCTCTCTGCTCTGCCCTCAGGATGCTCCATCTGGAGTCCTGTGTCCAGAGCTGGGGCCCCCACTTCGAGAGAGATGTGGAGTTGTTGGAGAGGGTTTGTATGTGGTGGTTTGACCATGGCTGAAGGCCATACTC
>VXBZ01002183.1:131991-143320 GCA_013399135.1 Heliornis fulica | reverse complement strand
CTGGGAGTCGCTTCTAACCCTAATCATTCTATGATTCTATGATTCTATCAACAGCTGTCATCAGCTTCATGTTTCACCAGAAAAGATGCTATTGGCCAGATAGCAGACCAGTCAGTGGCAGAAAGGCTTGGTAGACACATCTACATCTTGAACTCTTCTGATAGCAGAATTGTAAAACCTGTGGCTTGGTCAGGTGTGATCCACCCAATATTTGCCTCATTAGCACCATGGAAGGCAATCTGTGCATCACACCTGTTGCCTGGTCATGAGTGGGGTGAGAAAGCCACACCTGCTGTGCTGAGCCATTGGATCTCGTGCTGCCACCACTTCCTCTCCCAGCCTGCCCTTTGTGATCTTTGCAACCCTTTCTTCTCCTGGGAGGAGCCTGGGCTGAGCCACATTGCTGCTGTTGCAGAGGTGCTTTTGGAGCCAATACCAACTGAAATCTTGGGCTTTTCCAGGGAGATGCTTGCTGCTTTTCTGCCCAGTGGACAGGACATATGGCACAGTGTCTGTTCCATTGCCACCATGTCACAGGACTGAGGTGGACCTGTCATACCCCATGCCATTAAAAGTTTTGGAGGAGGCCCTGGCAGGGATGGGCTTGAAGTCACAGCACAGCCTCTCCTGAGGGTCACCCCTCTGGCATGGGGCAGGGCTCTACAGGTGAGGGTCTGACCCTGCTGTTTCCCTGCCCACACATGGCATCTGACCCTGAAGTGGGGTAACAGGGCTACGAGGGGATAAAGCCCTTTTAGAAACCATGTGTCTTAGGAAGTCACAGGACTCCGCTGGGAGCCCATCAGAGACACAAAGCCTGACTCCAAAAAGAGCTATTAAAGATGAGCTTAAAGAGCTCTCACTGCCCCAGCTTTACACCTGTAGTAGCCCCAAGGGCAGATGTGCTGGTCTTGTGCCCCTGTTGACATCAGGGGCCTCTCCCTTCCCAGGGCAGGGGCAATTTTGGGAGCAGATATTCAACACATGAGTTGTGGTGCCTTGGGGGAAAACATTCAGCTCTAGGCCAAACTAGCTCTAGGTGAGCTCCAGGGTGAGAAGCTGTGGCCACTGAGAATAGCCCAAGTCTGTATGCACCTTCTCAGCTGAAGGCCAGGACTCTGCTGTGTCCAAGCAACCCCTTATCAACCCCTCCCTCCCACACCAGGCTGCAGAGAAGATGGCTTGTGTGACCCTGTCTGCACAGAGCTTTTGTCACTGTTAGCTGGAATAACACTCCCAGGTCTGTAAAATCATCTGGGTGCATTCAGAGCAGCTCGTAGGAATTTGGCCCATTTCTAAAAAGAGCTGGGATGAGGAGATGGGTGCCCAGCTCCTCAGTTTACAAACCACATGTCTCCAAGGATCCTGGCTGTATTTTTGTGCAAGCATAAAAAAAAGAAAACATTAATCTAGGGTTGGGTTGGGGTTTTTTTTTTATTATTTTTAAAAGACAGCTGCAGATGGGAGGTGCTGCCCAGCTGGAAATACATGGTGGGTTACATAAGTAGTAAGCTGTGAAACATCCCTGCATCCAGAGCCACTGGAGCAAGACCTGGTATCCCAGAGGTGAGGACCTGCTAGAGATCCTGCTGCATCATCATAGATGCTCTTCTAGAAGGGAAGTGTGTCTGAGAAGGAAGATTTTGAGGTCTCTGTCCTGATCCTGCTTCTGCCAGGACCAATGCCACAGCAAAAGCAGGTTGCTCGCGGCCATGTCTGGGCAGGTTTGGGCATCCCCACCCTCCACTGCAACCACACTTCTCGGTGGAGGGAAACTGTTCAGCTGGTACAGCACCAGCTTAAAACCAGACATTGCTGAGCAGTGGCATCAACATGGCACACAATACTGACAGAGGAGTTCCTCTTCAAAATGGTGCAAAGGAGAGGAACCTGCCCCAGCACCACCCAAACTGTGCTGTGGTGTCTGGGTCAAGGCGTCCAACCTCAGCTGCAGGCTGGGCTCTGTCCCTGAGGGGATTTCTGAGTGCTGGGGCAAACACAGCAGTGACCTGGCTGCTCCACGAGGGGAAATTCAATGTAACAAACTCCACATGACTTCTGACACGCCATTAGGAGCCACATGCTGGGCTCAGGAGCTTGAGGGGGNGGGGGGGGGGGGGGGGGAGGTGGTCAGGGCACTCTGAGCTGCCTGCGAGTGCCTTGAGCTGCTGCACAGAGATTCCCTGGGTCTGGAGCTGGTTTTGCCTCTAATCCAGGCTCTGGCTCCGATGTGCTGTCTGTAAGACACTTTGCACGGCAGAACTGAAGCCCTGAAATCCCAGAGCTTCCTCTCTGCCTGCCTTGCCACACCACATCACTATTGGCTTCCTCAGGGGTTTTGCTCAATTCCCACCTTGAGGAAGCTCCTGCACCACGGTGCTGCAAAGCACGGCTGGCGCTTGCAGCTGCGCATCAGTGAAACGGTCCTTGTCACGCTGGAGAGAGGGCGACTTTCGGGAGAAGATGGGCAAAGCTTCTTCCTCTGGAGACCAGTGAATGGAAACGGGTGGAGAAATAACCCTGGGGTGTGTCTCGCTGAGCAGAGAGGGTGCTGTTGTCCGGGAGGTCGTGGCGCTGATGCCTGTGGGCATGAAGAACAGCCTGATGATCCTCGCCGTCCGCATCGCGTACCAGCGAAGCACCACTACACGAATCATCCAGTGGAGGGGGTGGGGGGAACTGGTCCCAGTGGCTGCACCCCAATTAAACCCAAAGAGCTTTCATGCACAAGGGTTCAATACGAGCCGGGGGCCACATGGGGTGAGCAGCAAGCCGCTGCTTCGCCCCAGCCAAGCCCTGAGGCGCCTGCGCGGGCTCCGGCTGTGGGAAAGTGAGGCGGTTCCCCAGCACCCCTGCCACCCGACCGCTCCGCCGGTCACGGGGACGCTGCGGTAAACCACAGCTCTGCTGGAAATTATCTTTTCAGCACAGGGTTCCTGTCGAGCTGAATGGCAGCTCCTCCCTCACCTGTGCTGGTGCCGGGACATCCTTCCTTTCTCAGCACTATTTCCTGCTCAGCTCTGTCCTCCAGGATGACTGCACACCTCAAGATCTTCAAAGCGAAGCACGGCCTGCTGCAAGGACTGAGGTCTCGGTTCCCCTGGCTTATTTGGAGCATGGAAGTGTTGCTCACACTGCGTGCAGACTTGGCCAGCCTCTGCCTTTTTCAGCTCAGACAGGGAGAGGGTGTTGGGGGGACGCAGTGGCTGGCAAGGCACTGCTCAGCTCTGGAATATAGGTCAGCCTCTGTCCCAGCAGCTGCTTTCCTTGCCCAGAGCAGGGGAGAGGGGATGAGCTGGCAGGGAGGAGGGGCTTGGCCACTCACCATCCCCACCTTTTCAGCGTGCAGAACACAACTAGGGCTTCGCTTGCAGCTGCCGAGCAGTGAGCAGGCACATGGCAGTTTCCCATCATAGGAGAAATGGAGGCTGGAGGATCCCCTGGTATCAAGAGACTTTTGGTCTCAAGCTGTTCACTCATGTGTTGCAGCGATGGCCGTCAGCCACGACGATTAGTGCTCCGTGCAGGGAGATGATGGAGCATCAGATCAGTCCCAAACCCAACTAGCAGCACCCTGGAGGTTGCTGCTTCCCCCAGCATACCTGGGTAGGGCAAGTCCCGCTCCTCTTTCATTTAAAAGACGCTTTTAGAGACCAGTTTGGGAATCTGAACCACAAACTGGAGCAGATACAAATAGAACCCTTGCCATGCCACAGTCTGGTGTTCAGCCCTTGCCAGAGGACTCCCGAGCAGGACACAACAGGTCTCGGTTAGGGAGACACCTGGGCTGTCCACCCCAGACGTGGCTGGAGGTGGTTTCTGGCTGCTATGCCAGGTGACAGAGCACATCACATTTGCTCGTCACGGGAGTGTGTGCTGGAAACAGGAAGCAAAACAGCAAATGAAAGGGACCCATCTGCCTGTTCGCTGCTCTGCCCAGGGAAGCTGACCCCCTTTGGCAGATGCTACAAAGACAGCTGCAGGTCAGCTCCCACCCCAAGGAACATGTGCTCTGCTTCCTGTGTGTCTCCACCATGGCAATGGACACATCCACCAGCTCCTCCCTTTCATATCCACCATCCCAATATGAGGCAGACCCACCTGGCACCATCCTGGCAGAGCCATGCCAACAGGACCAGTGTCTCTGGTCTTCTCTGGTGCCACTCTGAGGTCTGCTTCCCAGGGGGAGCAAGGCAGCCCCGCACAAACGAAAGGTGCCCATAAGAAGGTCCCATTCTGCATTTGCAGAACTGTGGGATACTTCTCCCAACACTAGCCACAACTGGCAGATCCAATGTGCCCTGGAGCTCTCCGATAGGATGGGCAGGATCAGAGGACAAAGGTTGCAGCTTGGTGGAAAAGGCCCTGGGAGTGCTGGTGGGCGCCAGGCTGACCAGGACCAGCAACATGCCCTATCAACATGTGTCAGCTTCCTCCAACATCCCTCTAGTGCAGTTGAATTGCCACCTTGGAGACCAAGAGCTCATGGCACGAGCCCTCAGACCACTCTGATGAGGACATTAGAGGTCAGTCTGCTTCAAGCTCAGTGCTGCTGGATAGGTGGAAGCTAATAGCTGTTAGCAACTGGAATGGATGGAGAGCAGCCCTCAGGGGACGGACTTGGGGTGTTGATTGATATAAAGCTCAACCTGAGACGGCAGTGTGTGCTGGCAGCCCAGAAAACTATTCGTGTCCTAGCCTGCATCCCCCCCAGCAGGACCAGCAGGTTGAGGGTGGGGATTGTGCCCTTCTGCTCCACTCTGGGGAGGCCCCCACGGGGTCCCCGGGACAGGAGGAACACAAAGCTGTTGCAGTGTGTCCAGAAGATTACATGAGAGCTGGAGCAGCTCTGCTCTGGAGCCAGGCTGAGAGACCTGGGCTGGCTCAGCCTGGAGAGGAGAAGAGAAGCTGCTTCTGAGGAGAGCTCTGAGCCCCTTCCAGTCAAATGAGGGGCTCCAGGAGAGCTGGAGAGGGTCTGGTACCCAGGGCAGGGAGGGCCAGGCCCAGGGCAGTGGCCTTCAGCTGCAGGAGGGCAGAGGGAGAGGAGCTGGGGGCCACAAATCCTTCCTGGGGAGGGGGGAGGCCCTGGTACAGGGTGACCAGAGAAGCTGTGGCTGCCCCTGGATCCCTGGCAGGGTTCAAGTCCAGGCTGGATGGGACTTGAGGCACCCTGGGCTAGTGGGGCTGTCCCTGCCCATGGCAGGGATGGGGCATTGGGAGCTTCTGGGGCCCTGTCCACCCAAATCATCCCACGTTTCTATTGTTGCATGATTGCATTACCATGGCTAGAGAACAAGGGGAAAGCAGATGGGCCTCATCTCAAAATGCCTGTGGAGATGGGTGCACACCCCCCAGGGAAGCACCAGGAGCTGAACTTCTTCCCCCTCCCTGGCACACTGCTGGAGCACAACCCGCAAGAAAATCAGAGACACGGGGATCGTTATTGCAATTATTGCAAACTACAAGTGTTACGGTCAGCTTGTGGGCAGAAACTGGTCATGCTGAGGTAGAGGGAACCACACCAGGCTAAAAACCCTAAATTTGCAGCAAGGAGTTGCATTCACCTCTTCTCCTGAACCCATAAATAGCACAGGCAAAGATCCACCAGTTAAAGGAGGTTTCCTGGGAATGTACATCTCTTTGCTCAAACATACCAAAAAATACCTAGGGGAGGTTTTCTTATAGGAGCTGCCTTCTCCTTTTGACCTTCCCAACTGTGGTTATTACTTTTTAATTCACTCAGTAAGAAATATACACAAGTTGCTGCTTTTGATTTTCTCCGGAGGTCACAACTGTCTACCAAAATCCTGAGTCATATTCTGAAGACACAGAGGACATCATGTGGGGGTCCTTCACCCTGGCTTTGGTCCAGCTGGTTGTTTTTGAAGGAATATGATATTCAGCTCCTAAACAAGTGAGTAAAATAGAGACAGGAGAGATTTTCTGTGTGCGTCTGTGAGCACAGGGGTTTAAATCAAGGGCATAAAAGAAATCTCTGCTTTCTGCAGCTGGAGGGTTAATTCTGGCTCCCTCTCACTCCCTCACTTTATTCTTTGAATAATGAAATTAGTTGTTCCATACTGTTTTGAAGGGCTGAGCTTCGCCTTCTCGCTGAACAATACACGCTGTGCTCTAGATGCGAGTGCACTTATGGTGAACTTTGAGCTACACATCTGCTATAAAGAAGCAGCTCTTATTCCCATTTGGCTGCTGCTAGCAAAAGATTCGGGCTCCCTCAATGCCCTCAGCAGTTCTGCTCGCTGCATGAAAGCCTGACATGTGGAGCAGACGGGCAGAAGCTATTTGCAAACCTCGTTAACGCACCCCGGCACGCTTCGCGCTGCCACTGGCTGAGCGAGAGCCGGAGATGCGCCCTGCAGAAGGTGAGCGTGCCACTAATCTGCGGCCCATTACCAGAAAAGACCCTCAAATCTGGGCATTAACTTCCCAGATGGGCTGGAAAGCGGCATGAGGGATTTCCTCGGGGGGCTTTCGGTTGGTCTCCCCACCTGAGACATGTGCATGAGGTTGATGGTAGGTGATGTATGGCTAAATCGCTCACGCACGCACCCCGTGGGACACCAGCCCCACGCGTTTCTGAATGCTCTGCACTGCTGGGGATGAGGGATGCCCAGGATGGGGTGAGTGGGGGAAGAGTATTTTTACCTCCCTACAGTCTCCAAGTGCCAACAGAAGGGGGAGCACACCTAGGGCTACGAAAGCCCTAGGTGGGCGCTAGGAGAGCCCTATGTGTTGTGTCATGAAGAGCTGCAGAAGGGGAAATCTGGGGTCTAATCCCACTGCCTGTGAGTTCTCCCTAACCTCAGCCTTAGTCCCAGGGCCATGGGCTGAAACCCTTTGGGGGAAGCAGTTTCCAACAGCAATAACTTCCCCAGCGCTCCCCCTGAGGATGCAGATGTTGTAAAAATAGCACTGGACTACTAATTGCATCCATTGCTTTGCCTCCCCAGCACTCGCTGGGGCTGGTGGGGTGGGCTGTGAAGCCCCTCCCAACTCACCCAACCCACAGCCACCCACGGAGCAGTCAGCCCAGCCCCAGAGGCAGTGGAGGAGAGGGGCTTCTCGCCTTTGGTCTCTTTTGTTACAGCAGTTTGTCTAATCCCTCCTCGGTATCAGTCACATTGACAGATGGCCATGTAGGCTGCTGAAATGAAACCACGGGAGCAGTGTCACCTCCCGGGCACAGCTGGAGCTTCAGATGCTGCATTTCTTCCCTTCACTAATGATTTAAAAATAATCAAAATAAAAGAAAAAGCACATTGAGAGCAGGGGAAAGGCAGGATGTGGCCTCTGGATGCATCGGGCAGAGTGTAAGGTGGGCAGGATGGCTGCGGGAGCAGTCCCGTGCTCCGTAAGGGCAACCTATGGGATGAAAGCCAAGCTCCTAAGCAGTAGAAATGAGCTGGGGAGGGGGGAGGGAGGGTGAGAAGTTGTATTACCAGTAGTTTCTCTGTGCTCATAGCCCCTTATCTTTATAGGTGTGGGATGAAGGTTGGAATTGCAAAAGTGGAAGATGATTTGTGTGGTGGGATCTCCTTGGAGACCGTGGTTCCCAAGTGGATGTGTCATCTGTTAATTATTGTAGGCAAGTGTTGATGGCATCCTTTCAAACCACCTCTGACAGTGGTGTCTTCTGATGGGTTTTGAGCAAGAGCCTTATGTGCATGCCTTTAGCATCACCAGGGAGATGTTTGGGTGATTTATCTCACCCGAAGCAGACCAGGTGACAGCCCTGTAGGCTTCTACCATATGAATCTTCACAAGAAGTCGGGCCTGGTTTTACCCTGGGCAGGAACTGTAAGGGGCCTGGGGTGATGGTGGAGCCACATCCTGGGCTGTGCGAGAGGGTGGTGGGGACCTAAACAAAAGACCATAGAGGCTGCCTGCAGCACCCAACAACCCTCAGGTAGGTGGGATCTGAGATGAGGCAAACCCCCTCCTTGACGGCTTTGCTCATCTAAGCCCACCACAGAGAAACAAGAAGGGCTGAAACTTCCCCTCCCCTGTTGAACAGGGCTCTTGCTGGCCCATAGGTCTGTCATGTTAGTTGTGTTGCAGAAGTCCTTCCTTTGGAGCAGCACATTTGTGCTTGTTTGGGATCCATCTGCAAACTTCACCAAAAGCTTCTTCATTGCAGCTGCACTGCCAGGTGAAAAGTTTACAGTGAGAGAGCATCTTCAACAGCTGGGTAAAGAGAGAGCCCTCCAGCAACCCCAGTAGCCTGAGGTTACTCTTCAAACAGAGCCGGTGACTCCATCAGTGCCAAGTAGCACTCTGAAGTGCCACTCATGTTCTCCAGCCACTAGAAGATCTACAGCTTTTGCTTTGGTTTTACACAAGGTAAAGAGTTTATTTGAGTAAACTACATCCTTGGATGACCATGTTATTTGCCGTCTTCTCCCTCTTGACTTGCAGTTCCCAGTCCTATGTCCTGCTCTGAGATGACGGCCAAACACTGTTCTACCTAAGAAACATGTCACTGTGCTGCTCTCTCACCTCAAACCCACCAGCTGATGTGCATGGAGAGGACATGTAGCCACAGGGCCATGAACAGCCAGAGTGTTTGAGCTCTCAGAGCTTCTCTAAATGTTAATTTTTACCATGAATGGGACTTGTCTGACCCTTAACTAGTTACTGTCTGCATATCAAATGCTGTGGAAGTGAGATCTTTGAGGAGCATGCTGGGCTTTCAGTTTGCTATCTTAAGCAACAGCCATGCTAATTAGCTATATTAATCTGAGATGTTTCAAGGCAAAAAGGACTATTAGATCATTTGGAGTTTCACACCATCTCATGAAGTTTAACATGAAAACAGACAATTTCTATTTCTTTTGCCTCCTTCTTTTCATTTAGGATTGCTGTTGCCTGTGGATCAGGTGGGCATTTTGTCTGGTGGAGGGCTTGTCTCATCAGGAATTGTTTTCTTCTCACAAGCCTTGTGTTTTGACCCGCATCATCTCAATTACTCTTCCTGATGCTTGTGGCACCTCCTTCCACATCAAAACGTGCAGTCTTGTGAAGATCTTGTGCACAAAATGAGGTCTTCTTTCCAAAATTGGTCCATGGCCATGTATCCAAGGACTTAAATTTGAACTTCTTGTGTGAAAGTTCACAGTGAAGAGAGCAGAAACACAGGGTTTGTGGCACACCATCAGAAGGAACCATGGGTTCAGTTCTGTGCAATCACAGGCCATTTCCCCCAGATATTGCAAAATTTTCAGCTTGCATTTATTGGAGAGTGGCTGCCGCCAGGTTTGGCTCGATAATGTCAAGGTATGGTACAACCAAGACTTCATTCAGCTGTTGCCTTCAATGCCTGATTCACTCCTGGGTCTTCTTCTAATGTGACTGTCTGCAGCTTGAGCCACCAGGACTTGACAGGTCTTTTTTTCACTGCCCTAAAGATCCCATTGCTATGCAATAATTCCTTCTTTAATGCATGGCAAGGAAAAACTGCTCCATAATCTTCTTTGGAGAAGCAAAATAGGCCAACCACCCTGATCCTCTCCTTTTCCACCTGGATCATTACAGAGATGCAGGACATGGCAGGAGGGTGCTGCAATCCCCCCAGACATGCATGAGAGTGTGTGCTCTCTGCTCCGCAGGACTGTGCTCCATGCACAATGTCAGAAGCTGCAGCATGTGTCCCCAAGGGAGAGACCTTTGAAGGTCAGGATCTGAAGGGTGTTCTGGATCTGAGCTGCTCCAGTTTAAGAAAAGCAATTGAGCAGGTCTTTTTCTTTAGTGGAAAAACCACTGAAGATCACTGCCATGGAAAAGTGGAGTTATCGCCAAACACGGAAATGTTTCCTGATCTGTTTACTAATATTTGGTGCTCCTTTCTGGACAGGGTTCAAACTGAAATCCAACCATACACGTCAGCAACTTCCTGCACTCCTCCCCACCCTCAGCTCCTGCACCCGGGGGAAAATCAGGGATGGGAAGAGCTGATGAGAGGCGAAGCGGGAATACTGTTGCTATTTTCATCTTGCAGAAGGGGTCCTAGAGATGCTGGGGCCAGAGTTTGCTCGGAGGGACACTGTGAGAGCACCAGAGACATTTCTTTATGTGCAGTGGTCTCACAGGAGCATGGGTGAGCAGCAGCTGGGTCATGGCAGGAGGACATGGACAGGATTTGCTTGCCCAGCCCCTCAGACCAACTAAGCCAGTGCCAGGCTTGTTCTTCATGGAAAATCAGTAGGACATTACAATTGTCTTATTATTTTGGGGATGTTTACAGCTATCCCGGCCTGTGGGGGAGGGACGGGAGAGCCAGAAAGTTCACAACTACTGAAAGGTCATAGTGGCACATGCGGCTACCGTAACCCTTCGACTATATCAGGCATTGAGTTGTCTACTAAATTAGCCATCCACAGCACAGATTTATGAACATTCATCTGAGACATTAATGTTATTCTTTGCTAATAGCAGCCATTGTACTAAAAGCAGGACTTGCTGCACAGTCCTTAGAGGTGTTCATTGTTGGTGCAGGTTCTATAGTGTTTGAGGTTTCTTTGAATGATTAACGTTATCCTACCTGGTGATAAAGCAATGGGATCCAGGGGCTTACTCTGTGCTTAGCATGAAATCCCAGAGCTGTGTTTGAAGGAGAGGCAGGTTAGGTGGAAGTGGGAACAGACATGTTGCCAACATAGATGAGGAAAAAGTCCTAAGAGAGAGGTCATGTTGCCCAAACAGGCTAAAAGCCAGTTAAACCTCACTTAATCCCATTGAACCCATGCAAACACCAGTCAAACCTTGGCCACAAACCACTGAGTTTTGCCACACCCCAGTTCTGAGTCACATCAAAGGCTGCTTCCCTTGGTTGAGGCAGATCTCCTTCTTGGAGATGCCCATGGCCAAAGCATCACAGGTTACATACATCCTTTCTATGTTGGAAGTGAAAGAGATCTATGACTACGAGCAGCCATGATCTCCTGCCGCGGCAGACCTTGTCCTTCCTCATTTATTCCTTTATGGATGTATGTGGTGTTTTGACCCTGGCTGGAGAACAGACTCCCACCAAAGTCACTCTATCACTCCATTCTTAGCTGGACAGGGGAGAAAATACATGTTGAGAAGCTTTGGTGTCGAGATAAGGGCAGAGAGAGATCATTCCCCAATCAGCATCACGGGCAAAACAGACTTAGCAGAGAAGAAAAGCAAGAAAACTCTCTAATTATTACACCACAGAAACACACAGAAATGAGAGTCAGATAATGAGAACTAAAAAACAGCTCTTAAAACACCCCTGCCCCACCCCCACCCCTCCCTTCTCTGCAGACTGAACTTTATCCATGATTTTCTC
>VXBZ01002183.1:88751-129212 GCA_013399135.1 Heliornis fulica | reverse complement strand
GGAGAGGCTGAGGAGTCTCCATCTCTGGAGACACTCAAACCCCGTGATCCTGGACGCTGCCCTGTGCGGGCTGCTGGAGGTGACTCTGCTCTGGTAGGGGTTGGGCTGGGGGATCTCCAGAGGTCCCTGAAATCCCTGACCAGTCTGAGGTTCTGTGATTCTGTTTCCAGGGATGGGACATCTACCACCTCTCTGGGCAATATGTGCCACCACCCTCCCCATAAAATATTTCTTCTTTATATCATGTCTTAATCTATCTCCTTTTAGTTTAAAGCCAATACCCCTTGTCCTGATTTGGCCATGAAGAGGATCTTGCACTATTTTGTACTGAAGACCACCCTTCCTGGACATCTGTGCAATTCCACTTGGGTGAGGTGTTTTTGGAGAGGCCATTCTAAGGCCAGGGCAAGGACCTTGCTTGCTTCTTGCTCACCCCATTTCAATTTTTTTACCAGTCTACCTCCTAAAAGGACTGCTTGGTCTTGGATGAGTGTCCATAGGGACTGGGCTCTCCATGTGTGGTGTTGGGAGATGAGCCCTAGGCTTCAAATGTCACCTCCCACAAGCCTTTTTTCTCATTCCAGTGTTAGAAACATCTGTTTATTGTAGCAAAACTGCAAAGTATTGCAAACATCTCTGTCTCGGGATGGCCAAAAACTAAACAAGTCCCACTGCACAGACTCAAACCATGACAACATGATGCCTGAGATCAAAACATTCACTGCCACAACTAGCCAGCACTAAGATGGTGGTTTGAGGGGTGCTTTAATTAAAAAGTGCGTTGTCCTTCCCTGTGGAAGGATCTGAACTTTGAGCTGGGGTTCAGGGCAACCTCCAGAGACAGCTGTCTGCCCCATGCGATTTTTCCCATCAGCTGGAAGCTTGCTTTGCAGAGGACACTCTTTGTCTTGCAGATACAGTTGACACTCTGGGGCAGACACCCATAATTTGGGCTGTTGTGTCGCAAACTTGCCTACATGTGAGGTTTAAGTAAGTTTTGAAGTGTGGTAGACATTTAAGTCTCTTGAGAACCCAGAAACTTCGGTCATGCCAAATGCTTTCTAGTTTGGAGGAATACAGGTATGAGCACACTCTGATCTTTCCCTCCTACAAGGCATTCACAAACTCACTTGGATCTGTCAAGAATGATGGTCTTCTCTAAGACTTGGCTTGTTGCACAGATCCGTATCACAATCAGTTCAGCTACAAGGACAGAAACACTCTGAGCTAGGCTTGGTGACAGGGTTCAGCAGGTTGCACTAGTGTATAGCAAACACAACCAGTTTGGGTGCAGGGCCGATGACCTACTCCTAGATCCCAGGTGAGCCAGACCACAAAACTGAAGTGTCATAAGAGGCATCAAAACCCAAAAAGGATCCTCCAGGATGAAGCTATTTGGAAAGCCTGTAGGTGATGGCCTCAGAAACATAAAGACCTGCTGGGGACTGGCTGAGTTTTCAGCTTAATGTTCTGGAGTCCTCAAAGTAGGAAGGACCTGAAACTGTTGAAATGGGGCCCAGAGGAGGCCATGGAGATGATCAGGGGCTGGAGCATCTCTCATGAAGACAGGCTAAGAGATCTGGGGCTATTAAGCCTGGAGAAGAGATGGTTCTGGGGAGATCTCAAAGCCTCTTCCAGTCCCTGAAGGGGCTACAAGAAAGCTGGGGAGGGACTTTTGAGAAGGGTTTGGAGTGACAGGTTGAGGGGGAATGGAAATTTTAAATTGGAAGGGGGTAGATTTAGGTTGGATCTTATGGAGAAATACTTCCCTCTGAGGATGATGGGGCCCTGGCACAGAGTGCCCAGGGAAGTGGTGGCTGCCCCGTCCTTGGAGGTGTTCAAGTCCAGGTTGGACAGGGCCTTGAGCAGCCTGGTCTGGTGAAGGTGTCCCTGCTCATGGCAGTGGCATGGAGCTTGACGATCTTTGAGGTCCCTTCTAGCACAAACCAGTCTGGGATTCTGTGATTCTATGATTAAGATTCCCACCTACATAAGTAGAATTTTAGAAGGCACCTTCACAGGCTTCACAGGAACTTCACTGCCCAGTTACACTCCTAAAAGAAGCTCCTGGCTCCAGGGATAATCTGAAAACCTGACCTGAATGATGGTTGAAGGGGAAGACAAGTTCATTTCAGCTCAAGTCTGTGCCGCTGGGCAGAGCCGCACTAAAAAACCCACCTCTCCCTGCCTAAAGGTGAGCAAAGAGCAGCATTTTTCAAGGGAGAGCCACTGCTCCTCTGTCATCAAGACTTTTAGGGCAGCTGCCAATTTTGATGGCTTTAGATCTCTGATTTGACAACTTATAGGTCACTGTGTGCATTTCATGTTCTTGTTTATTCCTGGCTGAAAGCAGCATGGAGTCACTACAGAAACTGTTTACTTTGGTGTTGTCAGTAGAAACTAAAGGTCAAATAGAGCTGAGCCTGTGGATAGAACTCAGTATCTGTTTATATTTTTGCTGTCAAGTATTAATAAAAATAGTTGTTTGGCCAAGGAGACTCCACGAAGCAAAGGTGGCCATGTGGTTGAAAAAGGGAGGAAAATAAGCCAAATCTTACCCCAGCACAAAGCACAGAGACTAAGGAGTCTGTCACCAGTCATCCTACATGGGACAATGACAGGACTCATGGGAGAAACCCATGACTCCTTGTAAGAGCCATTCTTCCTCCTCGCTATCCAACAAGACATGGCTCCAATGCTGAGAGGAGCAACCTGTGGCAAAGGTGAGCCTTGCACTGCCTTGCAGATCTTTGGCCAGATCTGGCCAGGAGGCACCATTGATGAAGATGATGAAAAGAACATCTGTAACGTCCATGCTGTTACCTATAGGCTGGTAGCTCAGAGATGGCAGGTGAAGGGGAGAGAGAAGACTTGCTCAACCCACCCTTAACCCTACATTTGCTACTTCGGGGAGGGAAGTTCAAACAAGTCAGTTGGAGCAAACTTGGATGTGCCTACCATGCAGTCACCACATCTCCACACTTCAGAAGAGAAGCACCAGGCTGGTGATCTCATTGATGCAGTACACCCTGGCGGGCTCAGCCTGCACCCCTGGAGTTTATCTTCGCAAGGAAGCCAGGAATGGCTTCATAGTCAGTCACCTCATAAACCCATCTACACTGAACTAGATGCCACCAGATATTGTCTGCTATAGCTCCCAACCCTGCAAGGTAGGGGCATCTATTGCATCAGGTTCCCCACTGTGGTCTCTCCCATGACCCCTCCAGTTTTTGCTGGAGCGTTTGGTGGGCAAAGGCTCCACACCATTAGAAAATGGTCTGTGCAGGGTGTGTTGTAGCTTTTTAATGATGGACCCACAAGGAAAAGGAGTACATTTGGGGGCTTTAAAAATAACTGTATTCAGCACAACGACAGATAATTTTGTTTAGCACCCTTCTTCCCTGGGCAAGGAGTCAAGGTAAGGGAGGAAAAAGAATCTAGAAAAGATGATTGTACTTGTTAGATGTTTGGGCCCACTCACTAGCTTCATAGAATCACAGACTGGCTCAAGCTGGAAGGAACCTCAAAGACCATCAATCTCGAAAGACCATGGGCAAGGGACATCTTCACCGGACCAGGCTGCTCAAGGCACCGTCCAACCTGGTCTTGAACATCTCCAGGGAGGGGGCAGCCACCACTGCCCCCTGGGCACCCTGTGCCAGGGTCTCACCCCCCTCAGAGGGAAAAGTTTCTTCCTAAGATCCAACCTAAATCTACCCCCTTCCAAATTAAAACCATCCCCCCATGATCCTGTAACTCCAAGCCCTTCTCAAAAGTCCCTCCCCAGATTTCTTGTCCATGCCTTCAGGGACTGGAAGAGGCTCTGAGATCTCCCCAGAGTTGTCTCTTCTCCAGGCTGAACAGCCCCATCTCTCTCAGCCTGTCCTCACAGGAGAGATGCTCCAGCCCCTGATCATCTCTGTGGTCTCCTCTGGACTCACTCCAAGAGTTCCATGTCCTTGTCCCATCTCTGCCAGACTATGATCTGTGTCTTAAACACTCTGTACCAAAGCTTTCCTTGTATGAGTTGGATTAGAAAAGAGAGGTCCTGGTATTATCAAAAAGTCCTTGTGATTCTTGGGTGATGACTTAGAGCACCATATCATCAATTATTAAAACCCTCTCTTTACAGTGAATCACTGAGATTGTTTTGTCAAGTCTTCCTTTTTGTATCAGCCATAAGCAAACGGGTATGTCTAGAACAAGGACTCACACAAAAACTGGAATGAAACTTGCATCAAGTTGGAAAAAAAAGAAAAAAAAAAAAACAGAAAAAAGAAAGAAAAAAGAAGAGCAGTGAGGTCTCATTTTGAAGTCAACACCTCTTGTAGGTTCAAAGGGGGCAAAGGTGCAAAGCACTTCAATAGCATCACACGACTTCCGATTCGTTAGCATGGGGCTGTGAGTAATTCTGAAACCCTCACCCCCTGAAGTGGAGGAGACAAGTGGCAACAAGTGAATCACCCAGAAGACCGAGACCCTATTCCACTGGCAGAAGATGCCATGAACATGTTGCAAATAGCACCTGTTTCTTTGCTTATTCAGCACTTTGGTGCAAGCGGCTTTTATCTCGTCAGTATTGCTTACCGATCCGGTTCGTGAATGACTAGATTGTGAGATACCCCTTTTCTCTCTTACTCAGAAACTCAGTATCACACTCTGAACAGAACAGATTTTTACGCTTTCACACAAGTTTGGGGGGTTTATTTTTCCATCCTCCAGTCTCTGAACTCTGGGCTTCATCAGTAAATGCTTTGCCTGAATCAGGATATAAAGCAGAAATCACTCATGCGTGATGCCTTGCTCATTGCATCCGTCTGCACAGGGGAACGTCTCTTTGATTTCCTGTGTCAGAGGAACATGAAAATGGCAGTACTGACACAAATCCGCTAAGCCCAGGATCCTGTCGTGAACTCTGGATAAAAACCTGGGAAAAGGGGTGTAAGTATAAGAAAAGCATGTGGGAGAATGTCGCCTGGGTGCTCTGGTACTTTGCTGCTCAGGGATTTTATTAAATAGGTTGTTGTCTGGGAAGCAATCAGGACCCTTGAATGAATTCCAAATCAATGAACTTTGTGCTCATTGCCCTTTGCAACCCACAAAATCTCCCCACATTGCCAAAACCATACACAGGGGGTC
Source organism: Heliornis fulica (assembly GCA_013399135.1). Classification (NCBI taxonomy): domain Eukaryota; kingdom Metazoa; phylum Chordata; class Aves; order Gruiformes; family Heliornithidae; genus Heliornis; species Heliornis fulica. The sequence continues at coordinate 124,073 of VXBZ01002183.1, read as the reverse complement.
CCTGCAAAGGAAACACAGCCCTGAGAGAAGCAACCTCCAAACTGAACCTACCTCCGGCTGAAGTCGGTGCTGTCTGATACTCTCCAGTTCTTCATAGCAGGAGGGGTCATGTACAACCGGACAGAGCTACAACCGAACAGACACATGCTTCTCTGGGTAAAAAAACAGCTGGAAGGCCCACCAACAGAGAGTTGTGGTGAACAGAGTTAAACCCAGTTGGTGGCTGGTCACAAGCCGTGTTACTCAGGGCTCAGTCTTGCAACTTGTTCAGTGTCTCTATCAATGACTTGGATGAGGGGATGGAGTGTTCCCTCAGTAAGTTCACAGATGACACCAGACTGGGGGGGGAGTGTCCATCTGCTCAAGGGCAGGAAGGTTCTGCAGAGGGATCTGGACAGGCTGGATCCATGGGCCAAGGCCAACTGTATGAGGTTCAACAAAGCCAAGTGCTGGGTCCTGCCCAGGTGTCACAACCGCCCCCGGCAGCGTTACAGGCTGGTCAGAGTGGTTGGAGGGCTCCCGGAAGGAAAAGGACCTGGAGGGAGAGGGTGTTGTCAACAGCTGAACACAAGTCATCAGTGTGCCTGGGTGGCCAAGAAAGCCAGCAGCATCCTGGCCTACATCAGCAGTGGTGTGGCCAGCAGGACCAGGGCAGGGTCTGTCCCCTTTCCTGGGCACTGGGGAGGCTGATCCTCAAGTGCTGGGTTCAGGGTTGGGCCCCTCACTGCCAGAAGGACATGGAGGTGCTGGAGTGTGTCCAGAGAAGGGCAGCAGAGTGGGAAAGGGTCTGGAGCACAAGTCTGGTGGGGAGCAGGTGAGGGAACTGGGGTTGTTTAGCCTGCAGAACAGAAGACTCTACAACTACTTGGAAGGAGGGTGTAGCCAGGCAGGGGTCAGTCTCTTCTCACAAGTAACAAGTGATAGGACAAGAGGACAATGCCTCAAGTTGCATCAGGGGTGGTTTATATAGATATTAAGAAAGATTTCTTCATGGGAAGAGTGGTCAGGCACTAGACCAGGCTTCCCAGAGAGGTGATGAAGTCACTGACCCTGGAGGTGTTCAAAACACATGTAGATGTGGCACTATGGGACATGGTTAGTAGACATGGTGGTGTTGGGTTGACATTTGGACTTGATGTAGTTAGAGGTCTGATTCCATGATACTTTGATATTATGATGTGGCTTATTCAGTCTCTCCTACAAAAACCATTCCAGATCTTTCATCTTCCCCAAAGGTTTCCCAGGTCTGTTTTATCCCTTATGAGCTGAGAAGAATGAAACTGCGCACCGCAGCCAAGACACAGGAGCACAATGGACTCATGCTGTAGCAGCATGATGCTCTCTTTCCTTTCCAAGTAATCTCCTATGGCCTTTTGGCTTTTTTTGATGCTCCTGAGCATCATGTTCTCATGGGATACCATGAAAGCATTGGCATGTCATTTTGGAGTGCTCATAATGAGCCATAGACCCTTATCTGATATGTGGCATTTGGGTTATTTTCCTTTTGTGCATCACTAGGCACCCAGGTGGGTGCAGCTTTACCATTCTGTAAAACTGAGCTGCATCAGCAGTGTTCCTCTCTTCCAAGCTGCTACAAATGTGCTGGAAAGCCTGGGTCTCAACAAAGGGGGGTTTCCCATGGGGCAGCTTGTGCCAGTGCCCCTCTGAGCAGAGCCTGGTCCCAAATGCCAAATCTCTCCAGAAATATCTACATCCTCACTGAGCTACTTCCTCACTGATGCCAGAGGCTCCTGGTGTTCCCTGGGCACAGAGTGGTCTTTCCACACCTGGGGGTGACAGTGAGGGTGGGGTCTTTTGAACATTACCTAAGTCTCGGGAAATGAGTTTGGAGCTCCAAATATCTGCAAGGACAAGAAGATAATGTTGTTTGCCTTTTCACAGAGGCAGCGAGCCAGGGTTTTACTCTAGTTAATGAGCTAAAATGCAAATATCCTCGACTGTGTAGGATTCCTTCTATTTTACACCAGGGCCAGTTGTAAACCCGTTAAGACTTAAAAAAAAAACCAAAACCAAAGACCAAACCAAACCCAAGGCAGCATCAGTCCGGGGTGATGAAGCCGGTGTTTTATAGCTAGTGTGCTGCAGCGGCGATGTCCTTGTATCCAGTGTGGGACAGTGAGGCACTTGTGGTAGCGTCTCTGGGTTTAACTGCTCTGTTATTGTGATTTTCTGGAAGTGAGCCTGGGAAGATGCTGAAGTTCAGCAAATGGAAATTGAAATCCTAGTACTTCTCCATTTATTAACCATGCTCAAGGAGGGGCATTTTTGCAGAGAACCTTTTAGAAAAACCCAAGAAAGCTCTAATGCCACACAGGGAAACCTGTTCAAGTTGAGCTCTGCCCTAGGTTTTTTGAGGTGCCAGGAGGTCCTGACGTCTCTAGCAGCTTTGTCGCAGATTCACCTACCTGCTTGCTCTGGAAGGATGGCTGCCAGCCCAGGAAAACCTCCCCCATGGCCTCACATCCATTTTGCGACATCCTCTTCCACTGGGGGGTGATGCCCTGCCTCTAGTCCCACCTGCCCTGCCGCGGGTGGCTTGGACAGCTGGAGGAAGAGCAAGGATTCAGCCCAGCTGCCCCTACTTCAAAGGGCCGTTACAAGGATTTCTTAATTAACCTTACACCCCACTTAAAAAATGTAAAACAACGTGGAAGCGCCGAGGCTGCTCCCTGTTGAGGCGCAGCTGGTTTGCATCACATATTGTTTCTTTTTCACGTATGGACGTATGGGTTGCGTTAACGCTTTGGCATGTGGCAAGAAGTGGATGAACGTTTCCTTCTACTGCCTCCTTCTACCAGTACCAATGCTGGTGAGCATTTCTATGGGTCTGCTGGCTTGGATGGGGACTATCCTTTGCTTTAATAGGGAGAGTCGGAGCCCTTGGGCCAGCACACTTCACGGAGGTGAATTTTGCCTGCCCTCACTGCTGCAGGAGCAGGGGTCTTCCTCAGCCTGCGGATTGGACCTCCTCAGCAGTTCAGTTTAATCACTCTTTTTTTTCCAAAATATGTCACTTAGTCTGTGCTCATGTTATTTGTAAACGAGCTCTAATTCAGTGATAATTGTGGGTTCCTCAGTGGACACCACTCAGTGAAATGATTTAGAGAGAAGTGAGTGCGCACTGAGACATTGAAATCTGCAAGGATGCATACGTACATATGTCCATATATATATACAAATGTTTTATTACAATATTTAATTATAATTTTATCATAATATATTGTTATAGTGATATATAAAATTATTTTTAAACTTGAAGAAACTGTTGATCTGTCCAGGATTTCTGATCTTGTGGCAGATACAGACTGAGTCTGAGATAAGAATTTACCACCATACAAGCTTTCTTGCCAGGTCTTTGCTGGAAGGTGCACAGTACCCTGCCCACCCAGCAGAGCAGCTCCATCTTCTATGTCACATCTCAGAACAACACAGGTACAAGCCATACCACAGTTCAAGGTATAGAAGCTTCATGCAGGGGTCAACACTAGGTAAATTAAAGTTAGAAAATGCATGCAAGAGTATGTTCTGGGGTTTGGTTTTTTTTTTAGTTTAAAATGTAATTAAATTCACATTTAAAAATAATCTTATCTGTCTCTGGACATTTGAGGATCTATGATTTGATATGGTCCAACTCTTTTACAATTAGCAGGAAGAGATATTCTGTAAGCAGGATCCAAAAGACTTTTTTGTTTTACCAATTTTGTCACCTTATCAAAGAACAAAGGGTTTGTAAGTTGCAATTTACAAGCAAGATGTTTCCAAGATGTCTAAAGGTGGGAAGGATCAAGGGGAATTTATTGTTCCCATATCTCCCCAACATTTGCTAATTCTCTTGTATTCTGCTGTTTGAAATACAGTCATTTTAACTAAAAAAAAAAAACCCACAACAAAACCCACCCAAACCACAACACACACACAAAACAAAACCCCCTGGAACTTTTCCATATCTCAGTGATCCATCACAGTGGTCCCATGCAATGGGACCTTAAGGAGGTGGGGTTGACCCTTATCCACATGGAGCTCATCATGATGACTTACCCACAAAAATCCCAACCCAGTGCTGTGTTTAAGGGTGAGGGAAAAACAACTCTTCTCCAGTGCTGAAGCAAGTCTGTCCTATGCTGTATTTTACTTGGTCTGATTTCATAGAATCCCAGACTGCTTTGGGCTAGAAGGGACCTCAAAGCCCATCTAGTCCCAACCCCTTGCCATGGACAGGGACACCTTCACTGGACCAGGCTGCCCAAAGCCCCTTCCAAGCTCGCCTTCAACACCTCCAGGGATCCAGGGGCTTCCACAACCTCTCTGGGCATCCTGTGCCCAGGCCTCACCCACCTGTTCCAGTGCCCCACCATTTCATCTGTTCCCATGGATAGAAGTCCTCAGCACAACACACCTTTTGCAAACAGCGGGAAGTTAGTTTGTAGCCCCAATCTTCGTGTCTTTCTTTTTGTCTCTGGAGAAACATTCCTGGGGGAAGTCTAAAGGAGTGCAGATAAAGTGAGTGTTATCTTTGAAGAAATGTGCAGATTTGATCTCAGGGGGAGGTTCTTCATGGAGAGAGTGGTGAGGTGCTGGAAGGGGCTGCCCAGAGAGGTGGGGGATGCCCCAAGCCTGGAGGTGTTCAAGGCCAGGTTGGATGGGGCCCTGGGCAACCTTGTCTAGCTGCAGGCCTGGAGGGTGGTGGCCCTGCCTGAGGCAGAGGGGTTGGAGCTTGATGACCCTTGGGGTCCCTTCCAACACAGACCAGTCTGCAATGTATTCTGTGATTCAGTCTGCTTGCTGAAATATTTCATAGGGAGCGCAAAGCAAGATGTGAATTTCACAATCAAAGAGAACAGGATTTACTGAAGAACAGGAAGGACCTAAACTGATATTATCTCACTGAGACTAAACAGAAAAAACTGCCCTTTTGTCAGCAACACATCTCCCAAAGCTCATGTAGAAGCCGTAGAGGAATAAAAGGAGATGTTAAGCCTGTAACATTTCTGTGTTGGTCTACACCCAGGAAGGACATGAATAGACATCTTACATTTCCAATCCATCTCCCTGTGTCGTGGGAATGGATGCGTTCATACCCTCATGATGTTTTCACACAAGCACTACAGGCTTCTGGGAACTTGCCCAGGAAATTGCCTTACATCAGGTAAGCTTTAACAAGAGCAACAGGATTTGAAGGGCCTCTGAGGAACTGGTGTTTACAGGTTTTTCCCAGGCACAATTGGTGTTGGCCTCAATTTTAAGGCATCAACACCATTGTCCCTCAGATCAAGAGTCATCGTTTAATGGGAATCGGTGATTGCTCCTGCCACCTCTGCCAATCTCACAAGGATGTGATGAAGATAGTGAGCACTGCCCAGCTGCCCAAAACTCCTCAGTCTTGCAAGATTCTGCTTCTCACTAGCCACCAAGGTAAATAAGCACCAAGACCCCATATCTGAGATAGTTACACCCCATTTCCATCCTCTCCAGGACACCCATGAGACAAGCCAGGTGGGAACATGGACGGTCAGATGGTCAGGAGCCAGCAATGACGCTGATAGGAATACTGGTGGCCAGGTGGAAATCAGTCCTGCAGACTCAGGAACACACAACAGCCTCTAGTGCACAAGCTGCATCCCAAGGGCCCCAAGGACAACATGAGCTTAAACACTGAGTGGCAGCATGGCTACCAGGAAAGGGAGACAGGAGATCTTTGTTGAACAGCCATAGAAGCAAACAAAGAGGGGAGGAAAGGTCAGAGGCATTGCTTCCCTCCATGGCATTACAGGAGACACCAATTTTATGCACTGTCCTCATTGTCCTTAGAAGAACACAGGATTTTGTCCACCCTTGATCCAAACAGACAGGGAAGATGCTCCTTTTGCAGTAAGTAGGTATCTGCATCTCCTTGGAAAGTCCATCAGACTACATCTGTGGGAACTGACAAAGGTGGGAAGCCCTCAGGAATGATAGCAAGTCCTCTCCACCAAAGTCAGGTGCCAAAACCAAGTGATAAAAGCCCAGTCACGAAGACAGTATCGTACTTCACTCACAGTTGTTGGTGCCCCACCAAACAGCATCACCGGTGCCAGAAGCAGGGACAAGAGAAAGTGAATGCCTTATTCCAACCCACCAGTACAAATCAGAAGAGTGGTGCTGAAATAGTTCTGGAGGAGCTTGGCAGAGCTCCATCATAACCCACGGTCCCACAGAAAACCTAGGCTAACACATGCAGAAAGTGCCATCTGACAGGACTTTGCTGCAGGTTTGGACAGACAGATAGGCACCAGAAAGGACTTCTTTGTACTTAAAAATAACCCAGTCTGTGGGAAGACTCTGTGGCAGGCCCTGGAGATACTGGCTTTACAGTACCCTTCAAAGACAAATGTGCCAATGTTCTAAGGTACAGCCACATCAGAAGTTTTCAGAAGGGCTCCACAGCCACATGGTCATAATCTTCTCCAGGGTAGGAGGACACCTTCATCAGCTGCTTGAGCAAGAAAAACCTAGGCTTAGGTCTCACACTTCATCCAAAGTTTGGAGGAGAGGCAGCAGCAGGATGTCTCAAATCTGTTGCAAGGCTCAATGAAGGAGAAAAGGACCTGCAGCTGTGGAGATGGTTTTGCTGTCTTCACCCATCAAGCAGGAGGAGAGGGGCTGACTGCAGACACTACCAATAGAACAAGGGGAAGGACTCCAGCCTTGCCTGGCTGTGCATAAGGATGCTCTGGTGAGAGAGAATCCCCCTTCTCTAGTTTAAAACCATCACTGTCTCGTCCTGTTGCCCCTGTGAACAGTTCTTCCCAGCTTTCCTTATCAGCACCTCTCAGGGACTGGAAGGCTGTTGTAAGGGCCCCCTGAAGCCATCTCTTCTCCAGACTGAACCAGCCCAGCTCTCTCAGCCTGGCTTCATAGGAGAGGTGCTCCAGAACTGGGATCACATTTGTGGCCTCCTCTGGACATGCTCCAAGAGGTCCATGTCCTTCTTGTGCTGAGGGCTCCAGAGCTGGATGTTCCTTAATGTTTTAATATCAGGGATCCCCCAGCCTGGCAGATGCTCTTTCCACTGCAGCTCAGAGGAAAGCACTCATGTAGAAATTAATATTTTGCCTTCTGTTGTGTGATTGTCCTGCCACTATATTCTGTCATTTCATCAGTGGAGGGCTCTGCACCACAGCTCAGTCGCCTGCAGTGCTTTGCGCATTGTGGCTTGTTCTGTTCCTGCAATAACGGGGCCAAAAAGAGCAGAACCTCCCCATAGCTGTTTCTTTCTCTCTGTGAAAACTATTTCTTTAATCAGACCGATTATCTAAAATTGAGGTCATGACGCAGGTACGTCTGAGGAACATTTTTTTGTGCGATCAGGGGCGGAGAAAAGAAAAATCAGGGCTTGCTGGATCAGCAAGCTGTGACCTTTCCTCCAAGGTGAATGGGCCACAGAAAGAAATTAGGTCTATCACACAGTGTTAAGCAGAAGACTGCTCCATTTAGGCAAGAACGATGACTACATAAAAGTAAAGCAGTGAGTAATGGAAATTAAACTTAAGCTTTTTGGGTTCCCACACTAAATAAAATACTTATGTGGGGGTAACTTTGTGAGAATGACGAAATTCTTTCCACCACCTGCTACTTATCGTGGAGGACTTTCAATATCGGTTACTAACGCACACCTTGAACTTGCAGACTCAGGTCCAGTTTTCCTAGCAGCCTGCAGACACAGGTTCGGGTCTCCGCTTGGCTGGTGGCTGCCTCCCAGCTGTCCCACCAGTGTTGCAGAAGGTGATGCCATTTTGCAGTCTGAGACGAAGTGAACTGGTCATGGGTCTTGCTGGCTGTGCTGCAATGATGCACAGAACTATAAACCGGGAGGTCAGTCATCATGTGACATGCTTTATCTGTATCCATAGCGCTCACACCAGTCAAAGTCACATAGGTGCCTTGGACCTGATCCATTACTAGATTTGGTAAGAGGTGGTGAAGGTTGGCAACCCTCAGGCCACAGGATTAAGACAACCCTGGTTTGTGCCATAAATATTTTTCCCTTGGAAAAAACAAGGTCTTTCCTTTGAAAGACCAGGTCTTTTCTTTGAAAAGCAGAAGTTGTCTCTCTCCTAGGTCATGGCAATGGCATCTCCAGTTGTAGTTGAAAGTAATTTTGTAGGCAAAGTCTCAGTTCTCCCAGAAAGACAAATTACCTCAGCATGGACCTCCAGGATCCTGAGCTGAAAGGGAGAGTTGGATACAGACCCATACAGATCATGAACAAGATTCATCCTTTCGTCCCTGCACTTTCACTTCTCTCTTTTCAGGTGACTGAGCCCTCAGCCAGGCTGCCCAGAGAGATTGTGGAGTCTCCTTCTCTGGAAACATTCAAGACCAATCTGGACACGTTCCTGTGTGATTTAATCAAGGTGACCCTGCTCAGGCAGGGGATTGGACTAGATGATCGTTCGAGATCACTTCAAACTCCAGACATTCTGTGATTCTGTGATTCCATGAAAATGACACTTGTTTTCTTGTGACTTCTTGAGCAGGTGAAACATAAGATGACATGTATGGACCTGGCCATGTGTCCACATGCCTGATGCAGAGAGCTTCACGCCAGCCAGCAGAACTGATGTTAACATTGATGACATGTTTCCAGCTGTTGGTCTGTTCTTATTCTTCTATTAAACTATCATTTTTAAGAAAAAACTGAGTCTTTTTTCCCTCACGCAGAATCTGTGAATGCCTCATATGGTCAAGAGACAGAGATTCACCATAACCATAAACACTATGTATGATTTTTCTTGTTATAACTCTGTCCAGATGCTGGTACTCTCTGTGCCCATGGAAATTAGGCACTCTCCTCTTTCCAGCCTCTCAAAGAACCTCAGCACTCTGACTCATAAAGAGAAAAAAGAAAAAAAAAAAAGGCATGGAAAGAATGCAAAGCAACTGCATACAGCTCATAGCATTTTATTTGTCCTGGATCTAGTGAAAGGGAAACAGAGCTTTGATACTGAAAACAATAGAGGTCTATTAATGATACTGAAGTGTTATTTTACCTTGGCCAATACTGAGACTTTTCAGCTCCTCCCCTCCTTTCAGCAAGCAGTAGTCTCTGCGTTTGGTCCAAGCAGCAGTTGTCTCATGTGGGAGAATGCCTGAAACCTGAACAAGCAAAGGTAGAAAAAAAGGCCAAAGATAAACACTTCTATAGAAACAAAAGAAGTCTTTCTCTAGATTCTGGCTCTTGACATTTTGAAATGATGAGAAGCAGGTTGGTTTCAGGACATGGGTGTGTCCACAGATAGCCCAAATGCATGTATCTCTGAAATTACAGACAACCCCACTGGCACCTCTCCATTGCTGCCAGGAAGCCATGCACCAAGCCATACTCCACATGCACCAAGAAACCAAAGGTCTCAGATTTTAGCCCTAGAAGACAGCTTGGGCTCCCTTGGCTAAACTTTGGCTACCAGCCCTTCCCTGTAAGCTAGAGCTAACCTCAAAGCTGACATCGTACCCATAGTGGAGAGGAGTTCCAGGCCCAAACCCTCATCCCCGAGTCTGCACATATATGAAGTCCAGTAGGATTGCCCCGTTTATTGTGATTACCCAACCTGTATGATAAGTATCCACTGGGTGAGGGGTTGGAGGGTCTTATTTGGTTTTCCCCTGGGTTCAGGGACAATTGCTCATGGTGATACAGAATCACACTGATGTGCTCTGAGGAAGATTTAGGAAGCTAGAAAGGATCTGGTTTTGAGCACTGAAGCTGAAGCACACGAGGACAGGAGGAAGAGGAGGAATTCTTGTTGGAGAAAGATGGTTTAGTCATGGCAAGGAGATGTTCTCATCAAGTTGAGCACCTTCTTCTCACTAACATTCCACCAAACATATCTACAAACTAGGTGTTCATTATGATAAACAAGCATTAAATGCAGTTAATGGAGAAGAAGAATCTGACTGATATTTGGAGAACCCAGATTGTTCACTTGCCAAGGAAAGCAGGCACAGGTTGCTGGGGTTTGGGATGTGTGTTTTTACAGTAGTTGAGGTATTTAGCTTTTGCCATTTTTCAGAGCACCACGTGAAATGTTCCTACTGTGACTTACAATCCAGTACTCATTATGGCACTGGAAATTTTTCTTCACAGCCCAGAGTACTGAGTGTCAGGATCCCACTTGTGCTCACGTTGACTCAAGGTCACCTCCTATCCTTTCTCCAGTACCTCAGCATCTCCTACCCAGAAATATGGAGACACTAGTGTCAAAGGCACATGGAAATGTCTCACAGACATCCAAGTGACTTGAACATCTGCCAGGAAGTGAAACAGCAAGTTATAACAGCAGGCCTCAAACCCATGGTCCATACCATCCCAGGCATTCTTAATACTGAGTAAACACTGAGCAAAGAACTTTCTGAGACTAAATCAGTGGGCAAATGAAAGGAACTAGCCTGCTTGAGGTAATACCTTCCCACGCCATGCCTCCAATAAAGAGAAGTCAATCGCCACCCAGCTGAAGCACAGGTCAGCATCTTTGCTGTTCTTCAGAAGCAGGAAAAAGGGTTTTGAGACCTCAATGCAAGCTAAAAACCATGCAGGGGGCATGGCACAGGGACAAATCAGTGGGCCTGAAGAATCATAGTGGTCTCACTGCCTTGGATGCATTTTTGGATGTCAGGCTGTACCTCCCAAGTTAGATAAGGCCTTGGGAGAGCTTGAATTCAGCTGTCATTTGTGCATTTGGGGTGTTTTTGTGCTATTTTTAACCCTTGAGCAGGAAAGAGGCAGCATCTGGAGTCCAGCCAAGAATATATATTTGAGTCCTTCAAACCATCTGAGAACCTAAGAAGGAAAACAGATGAACACCAGTTCTCCATTCAGGGATACCCAAAGAAAGGAGAGGGACATGGAGGTGGTCAGAGGGGACTGAAGTGCCTGTAAGGATTTGCCTCAACATGATCCGCTTACAAAAAGAGAGAAGCAGACAAGTCCGTCACCAATCATCAACTGCAGCTCATGCTGCATGGCACCTAATGTTGTGTCTGTTAGAACGAAGGGAGAGATCAAAAGGGTTTTCTGTGAACCACAAATCAGAAGACAAGCAAGAGACAGCCAGTTTCAAAACACAGTGTCTTTCTCTACAGCTCAGCCGGCTGAAACGTCACCTAGACAGGCAGAAACCACAATTATCTGGAAGTGCTTGAAAATCTCACTTGTGATAAACGGTAAATTTGAGAGACAACGCAGTTCCTGTGCAGCTAACCACATTTAGTGCAGCTGAAAAATACCAAAGCTCAGGCATGCTCAAATCAGATGCCAGCTCGAGAGCTCACTGCGGCCGGTGCTCAGGGCCTTGCTGACACAGTATGGGGGATTTACACAACTACTGACAGACGCCCACCCTGTCCACAGGGTAAGAAGGTTTCACTTCCTGAGCTGCTGGCAGCACTATGGGAGCATGGGCTCCATTGTAGAAAGGGGAAATTCTTCTTTGCTTCCAAAAAAAAATCAATAAATCAAATGCACATGCATCTCATGGATTTCTTTTGCTGGTAGGCCTGGAGATGGTGTGTCTTGGCTTTAGGTGAGTCCTGTATTGATTTTGTGGAGCAGAAACGGAGGTGACATAAAGATTGCTGAAGATGATCTACCAAACTGCTTAGGGCTTGAAATATGAGTTGGTGAGAGGGAGTTTGGGTTGTTGTGTATGGCCACATAGGGCCTGGGGAGGTCTGAAAATAGCTCCCACCAACCATGGCATGGGTGAGAATGGAGAAGAGGAACCCAAAGAGGGGAGCAGGTCCTCAGGGATGTGTACAGGGAGAATCCTCATTCCTCTTGCATGAACATTGCCACATGCATTGACAAGCTAAAAAGTTAAAATGAATTTTGACTTCCATTTTATAGCACAGTCCTTTGAAACAAAGCCAGAGTAATGCCCTTCTAAAATTGGAAATCCCCCCACTAAGCTTTTCCCTACAGCAGAGGGTATTTTCCCAGATACAGCTCTTCCATGATTTCTATGGTCTATTTCCGTTTTCTATACTGGCATCATTCACATATCACGATTCTGCCCTGCTTCTCTCAAGTCTTCCATGTGTTCATTCACAAGTCTGCTTACAAGAAACCCAACATCCGTCATGAAGCTGGAGACCTCCACCTTGGATGCTCTTGCTGGTTGGATAGCCAGCACCCACTGTAAAAGAAACCTGCTTCTCTAGGTCCTATGTACATGGAAGGACACTGGTGTGCTAAGGGACCAATGTGGGGCCACGCATTAAGTACATATGTATTGTCTCCTGACATAGCAGTACCCAGGCTATCTTCCTCCCAGCTACTCCAAGATTCCACAGACAACATAAGCAAAGCATGATCCTATTTGCAAAAGCCACCGTGGTCTCCTTCTGCCAGGTAGGGGCCCAGATTGTCTAATTATGGTGACCTTTTGCTTCATGTAAAGGTCACGCTGTACTGTAGGTCACATCTGTTGTGTCTCTAAGTTGTCACCTGTGAGTCACTGTGAGTTCAGACTAGAACCAGTCTTGATGCCAGACACAACCTGCATGGAAAAACAAGTACTAGAAAAGTGGGGTGCTAGGCTGGGCAGCTGGAAGGAGGTCACCACCACAATATGAAGTCCATGTGATCCTCTGCAACCGATCTGTGCTCTTACTCTACTAGTACTGCCTGAGTTGAAGGCGAGATTGGGCTTTGCTCTCCTGTGGAGATGGACTTTCTTAGAACAAAGCAGATATTGTGTGGTCTTTGCTCCAGCCATTGCAAGCCCTAAGCTTCTCACCCTTCATTACAGGTGTAGCTCATGTTGGCACAAAGCCCTAGTGCAGGGATGCTGCTTGTTCATCGCTCAAGAAAACTTCTCAGGCATCAGCACTCTGCTGACAGGGAATTTTGGATCACAGTCCAGATCTAAAAATTAAAAAAAAAAAAAAAAGTCTTAGCGTACAAGACAGGGTAATGCACAAGGGGAGTTTAGCACTGCCAGAGTTACTCTGATTTTGTGTGTTCTTCTGTCTGCTAATGGAAACTTGTGGCTCCATCCTTTAGCTTTCAGGCCCCAAACTTTCAAATATTTGATAACACAAACATTTGAAAGGCAGTACTTGTGGTTTGATTTTTCCTCTCATTCCTTTTCCTCTTTTTAAACAAGAATTTTCTAAATAAATAGTCTGCGTTTATCACTGGAAAACACCACCCACTACCAAAAGGGGAAAAAAGGAAAGGTTGATGGGCAGGAAAGCTCCCAGTGCTTTGCTCTCTGTGACCTCCACCCCAGACCTGCATGTCTGCTCCTGCATTGGGGCTGGAAGAGCTCCTGCTCTTCATCCCTCCCACCTCCAGTGACAAGATGAGGTTGGGGAGTCAGTGCCCACGTCTCTTGTGCATTTTGCACTGCCGCACCTACAAGGGAAAAGCTCCAAAGGCTGTAGATTTCACCAACAAAACCAATTCAAGAAGGTCTATGGACACAGGAGCTACGCTGCTCTCTACTGAGCCTCTTCTGTCCTGTTTTTTCTGCATGCTAAGCCAAGCTCCACCTCCAACAGCTCCTCTGAGATTCCTCCAAACGATTTCTATCCATCTGCCACCCTTCTCACTGAAGAAGGGCTTCCTGGGAAGATGCAGATGACCAAAACAATTGCTGCAGCTAAAACCTGTATCCTTAGCACACCTTCAGCAGCAGACAAACTTATCACTGGAGAATAGCACAAGCACATAGATACACATCCCCAGAAAGCTCTACTGGGTACCAGCAGTTTGGAGCTCAAGTCCCTCACCAAACCAGAGGGGGTATCAATAGGATTCATTTCTGTCTATGCAGACTTTTCTTCGTTAATGTATTCCCAGCAGATCCATCTTCTGCGGTTGCATCTTTTCTCTTTCTGAGTCCATGGGAACCATTGGCAGCTTCAGTGTCCTCTGGTAGACCGCTCTGAAGATTTACTCTAACCACCATCTCTGTGGGTGACAGCCAAGACTGGACACGGGATCCAGATGAAACCTCCCTGGCACTGAATGGAGGGGCTAACAACATCCTTTGGTCTCCTGCTCCTGCTGCACCTCTGGTAGCCCAGGATGGGACTTGCTGCCTTTGCAGCCAGAGTATACCTTGGGTCACACTCAATACAGCATCTGCTGTAACCCCTTGGTCCTTTCCAGGAGAACTGCTCAGCTGGTTGGTCTTCAGCCTGGATCTATGCAATGGGATTTTCCCTCCCCCATTGCAGGTCTTTGCCATGTCTCGCTGCTGAGCTTCAGGAAGTTTCTGTTGGCCGAATCCCCAAGTTTCGCGAGGTCCCTCTGGACCAAAGCTCTGCTCCTCAGCACGTCAGCCACTCCTCCTAGGTCTGCATTGTCCGCAAAGTTGCTGAGGGTTAGTCCAATCCAAGGGCATGCGTGGGAGGTAGGAGGAAAAGGCAACAGGGAATGAGGAAGGGCTGGGGAATATTCAACAGTAAAAGTTTACAGGAGAAAAATGAGAAGTCTGGGTAATGTCCCCCAGCTGAAAGGGAAGGAAGTGGCATCAGGCATTGAGAACCAAATGGATGAAAGCAGACAGGTCTGGAGCACAATGAAGACTTGCAGTGAGGTCTTGGGGGTCCTGCCAGCCACCACCCAGCGTTGGTTCATACAAACAAAGCTACCAGCTCCGCATAAACAGCTGCAGACGAGGTGTGGGCACCAACACACTCACTCCTGCACGGAGACTGTGCACCTGAACTGCCCATCATGCCATTTCTGAAGGGTTCCGAGGGGAGAAACTCTCACACCAGTCTTCGGATCTCCGCAGTTGTCGCCCACGGTTCTGCCAGGTGGCACGCCATGGTGCTATACTGGAGCGGTGTCTGCTGTACACTGTGTACAAGGCTGTCAGCAGCCGTAATCAGACACAGTGTACTCAAGAAAAGCTTTCTGAACATCAGCCAAACAGGATTTATTCCAAGCTCTTCATGCACCGCTTGTAACCCTTCAATATATGTCGCTGCTAGGAAAAGTAGCTCGCTCGCTCTGAACCAAAACCAGAAAGGATTAACACATTTTCTATCCCCCAAAGGAAACACAGGACTGTTTTACCTTTGGAAAATGGGCTGCAGTCACTGACTGCTCTCTAGGGGCTTACAGGGCATGCTTTGCCCAGTTTCAAGAAGTCCTTGCAAGTTTTGTTTTTTTTTTTTTTTAGGGATCCCCATGCAGCATGGTTTTTAACAGGAATCCAGGCACTTCTTGAGTTTACCAAAACTGGAGAGCCAGCGTAGAAACCCTCCTGACACTTTCAGGAGGTAATGCTTTTTCAGAAGAGGTTCAGTCAATCTCAGGACACTTGGGATACCTCTCATTTGGCTTGGTCACTCCATGGCTAAGGAGCACTACCAAGCACCTGAGATGCAGCTGGCAAAGGGCATCAGACCACCATGATTCCTGCTCCCAAGGGGGTTTCCAGCGTTCATTTCACAGAATCACAGACATGTCTGCATTAGAAGGGACATCTTTGTGGCCTCCTCTGAACCCTCTCCAACATCTCCACATCTCTCTTGAATTGGGGGACCCAGCTCTGGATGCAGATGTGATCTAACTCCTTGATTCTTCTTCACCTACACTTCTTATGCTGCTCCAAGACCACAGTTCCCAAGGTTATGGTGCGGTTGGATTTCTGTGTTTTGGATTTCTTTTAAAGATCAGCTGTTCTGAAGCATAACACAGAAGAACTTTTTGCCCCACCTCAATTGCAGAAAGTTGAAATTTGGCAGGAAAACTGAGGGAAGTTCCTTGGAGCAGCTTTCTGTGAAAGATTTGGGACCTTGCAGTTACATACTAAAGTTTCACAGCACAATTTGTACCTGTTTTGTTTTAATACGGACATAAACAAATTGCTCAGGAGGACTTCTTGGTACACACTGGGCCAAATTAACCACGTGTTGAGAGACCTTAGGGGGTTGGGAATGTGGGTGCCACAGGGACAGGGGAGCTCAGGCGTGCCATGCTTCTTTGGAAAGCACTGTGGCCATACACAAGGATCCATCTGCACCAAGCAACTTGCACTGGCGTTTTACGTCTTGTGTCTTCACTCAAACCAACATCAGCAGATACAACTTGTAATTCCCATAAACAGAAAGTACTCATAAAATAAGCTGTAACCAATAGTGCTCAGTGGTCCTGATGCTTTCAGGTACAAAGAAGAGAGGGTCTGGGGTTCTATCTGCTTTGGGCTGGGGTTTTTTTGGGTTGGTTTGGGATTTTTTTTTTTCTCTTTTTATGCTTGTCTGTAGATCCTGAATAATCAGAAATAGAACTGTAAATTCATCAGCTGCTTTGTTCTGTGCAAGTAATTCACTCAGCTCTATTCATGGCTCAACCTCATCCTGCAGTGAAACTCACATGCTTTGGTTTGTTACGCCAGCATAGTCTAATTCCAGAGATCACAAAAATAATATTCCAAGTTTAATCCCAAAGAAAGGATTACTAGAGATCAAATCCACTATTTCATAATAAATCCCTTCTATGTCTTTTTTTTTCTTTCCCCATCAGAGATCCAGGCAAGTGGGTTTCAGTTCTAAACTGCTGCTGCTCTGCAGCAGAAGACATCCTTGCTCAAGACATGGGGCTCAACATCTACTTCACTTTTTTTTCACAGTATCAAAGATTTTTTTTTCCCCTTGCCAAAAATAAAGCCTGGTCTAGATTCTCAGCTGCAACCGAGAGCACTGGGAGAGAAAGTAGCTGCAGCTTGTTTTTGCAGCTTCCTAACCTTGTAGGACAGTTTCTAATGTTTTCAATTGTCTGCAGCTCACCACTGCTGTTGCTTTGTTCGAGACTCTGAGCTGAAGAACCAAGCTCTGGCTTCAACAAGGGGAGATTCAGAGACCACCAAAGGATTTGGGGTTTTTTTTATCCTTTGCTAGCTCACCAAGTCCAACCTTTTTCTTTATTGATATTTCCAGTTTGCCATATAAAGCTAAGCAAATTTAGCAACCCATAGTCCAGGGATGGGACATTGAAGCTCTAATCCTTCGCATACATGTTTTCCATACAATGCAGAGTCACCAACCACAGCATCCTAGATCTTCTGTCCAGGCTGGAAGGAACAATGACAATAAGTGGAGAGAGGCAACTGCCTCCTCCCTCAACCCTGTATTGAATCTTATGGACGACATGCATGGAAACAAAACCGATATCGGCCTTGGCCGTGTGCTGTGTATAAATAACACAAACCAGACTGGGTAAAACAGATTGGGCATCATCATTACTATGAAGTCAGGCTCTTTGTGGTTCCTCTGCTAACCAGACCATATTTTTAGTTCTAATCTCAATCTGTTTGAATTAGCTCTGCTAAAGCAAACATAATGATACAGGTCAGATCAATTATTATGAAAAATTCAATTATGATAGTGCCATATGCGACACTATAGAAAGAACGCAGCTGTACATATGGCTGACGAAAGCAACAGCAGTTAACGATACAAACGTTCACGACACTGGGATGTCCTTTAGTTCTTCAACACTTTCTACACAGGCCATGCTGAGAGGAGGAAGAGTGCCTACATTTGCCTCTTTTTTGAAAAACCAAACTAGCTTTCAAAGGTCCTGCTCCACCACCCTCCAATAACCTCAAGAATCACCTCCTCATGAAGGTTGCCTGGAGCACTGAGTTTCTTTTAGGAGCTGGAGTTGATCTTGCTTGTGTCATAAAAATTCCACCAGAAATAAATTTGAAAAACCTAGATTTTCCTCAATATTTCTTAAAACAGAAGAGCTTCCTTGTTTCCCTATGTGTGCTTGTGACTACAAGGCCTTAAATCCCTAGACTTGACCGGTCCTTTAGTCATGAGTGACAGAGCACCTTGCATGGGCTGTCAAATATGCAAGTCAACTACATATCATCATGTGTGGGGCTGGGACCTGAACATCTGAGCACACAACCTGAGAAAAGGAATGCTGTCTGCGTTGGAGATTTATCCGTTTTGCCAGGAATTGAGGCAAATTACGGCTTGTCTCAGAAGTAGTACTTAAGCAGTGTCTGTTGAGTGTAGTGTTAGTCCTGAAGAATCCAACAAAATGGAAAACTTCCCACTCTGTGCTTTAGGGTAACAGGAAACAGGCCTCTCAAAAAAGCTATGATGAGGAGGAGGACCTTACTCTTGCCTGATAAAGAGGAGATCTGGCCAAATTTGTGCCATCAGCCTCCTGGTTCCCCATGTGCTTCCATTGCCTAGAGCCACGATCTCCCAAGTGGGATGTGCAAGATAATCCATTGGGTTGTAGGAAGAAATATTAGGATTTCAGTAGTATATGTATATAATTTATAAATGCCTATATACACATACATTAGATGTACATACTAAAAAATGTTATGCAGATACGGGTACACAGTCAAAAAAACAGTTTGGAGAGCAGTGATCACAGAATCCCAGACTGGTCTGCATTGGAAGGGACCACAAGGATCATCGAGTTCCAACCCCCCTGCCACAGGGCCACCAACCTCCAGGCCTGCAGCTAGACAAGGTTGCCCAGGGCCCCATCTAACCTGGCCTTGAACACCTCCAGGCTTGGGGCATCCCCCACCTCTCTGGGCAGCCCCTTCCAGCACCTCACCACTCTCTCCATGAAGAACTTCCCCTGATCTCCAATCTGACCCTTCCCTCCTCCAGCTTCAATCCATCCCCTTGTCCCACCACTCTCTGCCCCTGTGAAAACCCAATTCCCCTCCTGTCCATCCGCTCCCTTGAAGTCCTGGGGGGATGCAGTGAGGTCCCCCTGCAGCCTTTTCTTATCCAGGCTGAACAAGCCCAGATCCAGAGGAATCCCCACCCTGGGCAGTGATTTCAGGTCAAAAAGCTCACAAAAAGCATCTGCTGCAAAGCTGAGGGAAATGAAGGAGAGGATGAACTGTCCATCACCCTCTGCATGGGAGAAGCACAACTGGCACTCCTTGCATCAATGAAACCAGCTATGCAAAGCACTGTCCTGGTTGGTTATGGAGGAAACCAGCCAGGAAAACAACACCAAAAGAAACCCCCAAACCTAAAAGAAAATGCCTTTTCTTCACCCTCTATTCTCCTTTAGAGATGGTTTTGGTGCTATCAAAACAGGAGGAGTCACACTACTTCTGGGGAGAAATACTATGTCCCAGCATTCCCTTTCAGCCTGTAATGAAATAGGAAGGAAGCAACCAGGACTAGAACAAGAAGCAAAAGCCTCTGAGGAGTTGCCATCATCTCCACAGTTAAAAAAAAAAAAAAAAAGCCTCAGTGGATTGACCAGTGCTCAAAATACATCCAAAGGATGCTCTTCCACGTCAGCCTGCACTGGCATGCTCCTTCTGCACAGGCTTCCAGATGGTCTATCTTTTTAGCCATTCCTTTATTTTAAGCAGACAGCCTGAGGCACAGCAGGACCGTATCATTGCTTTGCTTCAGAGCAGGGAAAAGAAAAGTTCTCCTAGCAAAAAAAATATTTTTTTCTAAAAATAAACCTCCAGATTTCTCAGATTTCCTCTTATTTTACTTATTCTTCCCTACACAAACACACACTTTTTAGAGAGTAAAGCTCAGCAGAGATTTAAAGGAGCCTCTTGGTGGAGGGACCCTGTGTCACGGGCACCAATTCACAGAATTATTGTAGATTTTTCTTCACATCTAAATCATTCACTCTGAGCTGGACAACTTCAAGTGCAACAGAACAGAGCCTGTGCATTCTAAACCCATTTCTTAAACAGGTTTCAGGGTTTTCAAAAAGGAATGTGCTAAAATGATTTCACACTCTTCTTTCAGTAAAAGGAAATATTAATATGCCAGGGTCTGCTACGGAACAACTGACTTCGGGAGGTAAACCTTAAATCGTGCTAATTATGTGTCGCTCAGAGGTGGCACACAAGAGCAGGGAGGGGAAAACCCAGCCTTGCATCTCCAGGGGTTTCAGGGCTGCGAATTGAACAAGTTGCTTTTCCTGACATCATGTCCTGGAACAGGAGGGGGAAATAACCAGGAAGAGCGTATGCATGGAGTGGGAATTTCTCTTTTTGTCTTTCAAAAGGTTACTTGAATGACCATCTGCAGAAGGGAGGGAAGGCTCTCACAGAGATGCCACGCTCCAGATCTTGGCTGTGACCACAGTGTGGCTCTCACGTGCTGGGGCTCCAAGGCTCATCTCTTCACGGCTTCCACAGGCACGGAAGAAGTCCTTATGTTCACAGGATAAAATAAGCTGTTGGTTTAGGAACCTGGCGGCAGGCCAGTTCACATCTGATCCTCCCTTGTGCTTGGCCCTTCACTGAGAGCCACCCCTGGAAGATGCTAAGGGGAGCAATCTGAGTCAGTCAGAAACACAAAGCCATTCAGTCTCAAAAAGAAAAAAACAAACAAAAAAAAAAAAACAACAAACCACGTTTGGATGTGAGTCAAGCAATACAAGTATTGAAAATTTTTTAGGCTAAATTCTTCCTCAGGACATGATCTCCAAGGGTGAAAACTTGGCCCCACTGAGGCCAAGAGCAAAACTCCTGCAGACCTCAGCAGGACCTGGCTCCCACCCAAAGCAAACTTTTCAAGTCTCACTCAAGCTCTTCAGCTGCAGACATTTGTTTCTCTTATTTTTGTAGCCTTTTTGACTCACCAAAGGGATCCTTCCACTGTGGCCATCCAAGAGCCGTTGACAAGACAGAAGAAATAATTTAACTTACAGTGTACAAAAAAAAAGTGTACAGTTTTTATTTTCTTTTTCCCAATTCAAAACAGTATGTCTGTGACACGGCCTCCAAGAGTGTCAGTGTCAATCTGGCCAGTGGAGGAGTCCCACATAGCTGAAACCCTTCTGGGACTGGGATTATGCTCTGTTCTATTTCTGCACAGTACCTAACCCTACAGGACCCTGCATCTGTAATGAGAGCCTTCCAGGGACCATGGTAAAAGCAATTAGAAATAAAAGCATCTTGATTTTAGCCTTGTTAGCTTTCCTTTTGCCAGCATTGTTTATCATTCCCAGCAGACCAAAGGCATTTTTTCCCTCATGGGGAAGAGCACTGTGACAATGAGGTTGAAGTGCTCTCCAGTTTTACGTTTGGAATGAGAGTACAAAACATGAACTCACAGTTTTAACAAGTTTTGTAACTTGCGATGATTTGTTTTAAAGCCTCTTCTCCTGAAAACCAGTAGTAACACCAGTCTCAAATCTTTGGTCCGCGTGGCCCCAGGGTATGGCCCAAAAACACAATCCTGAGCATGTCAAAAAGCTAGAAAACAAAGAACAGCTCATCCTGGACTGGTTTTGTTCTTTGAGGTCACCATGGGCCAGCCTGGTCATCGTGGGGCTGCCAACAATGACCACCCATCACATACTAGCTTCATGGCAGCCAACCGCAAGAGCAGAAGTGACCACAGAGGAAAGGTTGGTAAAAATTCAGCCCAAGAAATCAGCAACACCAATAACCATAATCAAAGACTATTCCTTTTGCTCCTTGTGTTAAAAATGTAAGAAAATTTTGCCACGAAACGATTACCCCACACCACCACCCTGAATGCCACAGGCTCAGACCTCAACTGTCTACCGATACCCAGAAATGTTCACCATATGCTTGCAATTATGAACTCATTCTCAGAAACACGAAACACAATACACTTTGAAGGAAAGAAAATAAACTAGGTCTTCCTTCTACCTTCATCTACTCTCCACATGCTCTAACATTTTTATGCAACTGGAACAGGGACGCGCCCTTCTTGTTTCTATATGCCAAGTTGGTTAGCTGCCACATTATTAGAGCCCACAGATCTTTGGCTTCATCCAAGGAAGGAAGTCAGACTCCAGCAAAGGCAAGCTGCATTGAACTTGCCCAAGCATGCATATTTCTAGTGCTGTCTTCTCCCACAGCCCCGAAGTACATTGCAACACCATTGAGAGAGAGCATCGGTGTCACGTGCCAAATTGGTTGCTCACCTCAAGGTTAGGTCCAAGCCACTGAAGGCAGATGTGAATTTGAGACATCAAGAAATTTGGGGCTACTTGAACCTCTGGCATCCCTGAAGATTTTTCGCCAGGACACAGGGAGATCTGGAGCTTTCGTGCCCTTCTCTTTGCTCTTGTTTTTCAAATGGACGCCAGGATTGCCCATCAACCGCTTAGCATTGCTGACATCAGGTTAGAGTAGCTCCACCAGTGTTGCCTGAAGCCTTTGTCTCCCCTGCCATAGCCCCCACTGTGATTACAGGCATGCTTACATGTCTGGGCTGGCGACAAGCAGGAAGGGCAGAGGATTGTATTTGATACCAGATGTGCATAATTGTGGCATTTCTTGAATCCCTCCACCATTCCTTACTGCACCAGGGCAGGAGAACAGACAAGCCATGCTTCTGAAACTAGATGGAAGCAATGCTAACAACTACAGGAGCCACACTCAGCTCTTCTAAAGCTCTTCTGGTCCTCCAAAATAGATTACAAGACAGGGAATCCTTGAAGGTGGGGCTTCTGTAGACTTAAATGTGTTCCTGTAGGAGCAGCTGTAGGATGGCCTAGATGCAAAACTTAATTCTGGTTTTGGAGGAGGGTTTTTGTTTCAGCAGTTAGCCCCATTAAATA
This sequence comes from Heliornis fulica, assembly GCA_013399135.1. Classification (NCBI taxonomy): domain Eukaryota; kingdom Metazoa; phylum Chordata; class Aves; order Gruiformes; family Heliornithidae; genus Heliornis; species Heliornis fulica. The sequence goes on along the minus strand of VXBZ01002183.1, from coordinate 101,494 downwards.
AAGTGTTTGGTTGCATTCAAACACACACACCAGGAAATGTCCTTTTTGCTGGGTGTGTTGGTCATCTTGGCTCTCACAATTTTAGAAGAACTTCTGAGAAGATTTTGCTTTAGGGCTAAGCTTTGCCAGAGTGAGAACTTCACAAGCAAATGACTTCTACATTACTCTTGAAGAACCAATCGAAAGACTCATGTAAGACTTCTCCTTCCTCTCTCTCTCTCTTCACCTCAGATCAACCCCTTGTAAGAAGCCTGAAGTATTGCAGCCGTCTGTGAGTCATCCGTGGCACCTACACCACGCATGTAGCCACCTGAAGCAAGCACCACCAGAGCCAAGCTTTACACCACGGGAAGGACACAGTGTTCCCTCAGCTGCACGTTTCACTCCTTCAGCTGCTTTTTCTGCTGTGGACACCAAAAGAAATTGAGAAAAAAAACCACCCCAAAACCACTGAATTTCTATCAAACTCAGAAGGAGGGGCGGGGGAAGGGGGGAAGTTGAAATTAATAAAAGTACCAAATAAATATGGAGGTTTTTGTAGAACAGAGCTCACAAAGCTGATTGCCCATAGGACCAAAACCTAGCTTTTAAACACCATCCAACCCTATCCAGACCAAATTCTGAAAATCATAGAGTCATAGAATCATAAAATGATTAGAGTTGGAAGGGACTCTCAGAGGTCATCTAGTCCAACCCCCCTGCAAGAAGCAGGGACACCCCCAACTAGATCAGGTTGCTCAGGGCCTCATCCAACCTGGCCTTGAACATCTCCAGGGATGGGGCATCCACCACCTCCCTGGGCAACCTGTTCCAGTGCTCCACCACTCTCACAGCAAAGAACTTTTTTCTAATATCCAATCTAAATCTCCCTCCCTCTATTTTAAAACCATCACCCCTTGTCCTGTCCCAACAGGCCCTACTGAACAGCCTCTCCCCATCTTTCTTGTAGGCCCCCTGGAGGTACTGGCAGAGCGCTAGAAGGTCTCCCCGGAGCCTCCTCTTCTCCAGGCTGAACAGCCCCAACTCTCTCAGCCTGTCCTCGTAGGAAAGGTGCTCCAGCCCCTTTATCATCTTTGTGGCCTCCTCTGGACCCTCTCCAACTGGTCCATGTCCTTCTTATGTTGGGGGTTCCAGCACTGGACACAGTACTCCTGGTGAGGTCTACTGAGGGCAGAGTAGAGGGGGAGAATCCCCTCCCTCGCCCTGCTGGCCACGCTCCTCTGGATGCAGCCCAGGATGCGGTTGACTTCTGGGCTGCAAGAGCACATTGTCGGCTCATGTTGAGTCTCTCACCCACCAGCACTCCCAAGTCCTTCTCCTCAGGGCTGCTCTGGAGCCACTCTCCACCCATTCTGGAGTTGTGCCTGGGATTGTCCCAACCCAGAAATCCTTCTTCTTCACAAAAAAGGAGAATGGGCAGCTCCTCCTGATTTCTAAGCTATATGCTATTTAGGTCCTTTGCAAGTGGGAAACACCTTCCTCGAGGTAGTGGCAGTTCAGAAGCAGGCAATGTCCATGGTGTACCGAAAACCAGATGCTCGGGTGCATGCATGGACAGGAGCACAAAATTGAGCTTGAGAAATGATGGCAATGTGAAAATGCTCGATAGCACCAGCAGGAGTTGGGATCTCTTTGGAGGGAGCAGCCAGTTTTCTCCCACCTGGAGTAAAAAAAAGGTTGGAAGTGAGAGAAATGGGAGAAAACATGGGATATTTAGGAAACCCTCACAGTGAGGAGGATGAGAGCAGGTCTTTAGTCTCCACACTAGCCAATAGACCAGCTTATCTGCAGCAATAAGGGCCCAGAAGACCTGTGTGGTTAGAGCATGGCCACAGGCCAACAAACTCTCACACCAAAACAACTCACTGAGTTCTTACAAGAAGTCCCACCATGCTAGAAGTAATGTTCTTAGGAAGCCTATGATTTTAGGTCTATTTTGAGAAGTATTCATGACAAAACACAGTTCCTGGAAAAAAAAAAAAAAGAAACCAAAACCAACAGATTTATTAAAACCGAATCTTTTCATAGAAGTCTAGAGGAACAAGCAGCATCCTAGAGCTTAGAAGTCTTCTGGGAGGACCCATGGACTTAAATTCCCTCTATAGTTCATCTCATGGACTTGAACCTACATTTTCCACCTTTGGTTTACTACTTGACCTGTGATATAAATCTCTTCTACCTAGCCCGAGATCCCCATTCTTGAGGCTTGTGGCTACATCTAAGTTCTTGAGCTTGGCAAGGTAACGAAACCTGGTGGTTGTGACATTCCCTTTGAGGGGTTTGCACATTTGTGAGGGCTCTGACCACTGCCACCAACCTCAGAGCAGAAGTTCCCAAACCCCTTGTGCTGGTGATCCTACTTCCAGTTTCACTTCCAGGCTTGTGACTCCGCTTCCCCAATCCCTTAGGCTCTGCTATCATCTGCAAAACGCCATTGATCCCACCGGGCTCTGAGTCTTCTTCTTGGGAAACCACTTGCACCAAATTGTTTTCTCACTGGTTGTCTTACTGTCGTGGGCACGCTTCTCCTTGGTGATGGAGAAGCTTTACCCACCACCAGTAATTTGTTTCCTACCCAATCCAGGTCATGTATTATGTTTCTGACTCCACCACCGAGCCTTTGCACTGATTCTCATCTTGCAGCAAACGCAGCGTTGCACCCTGAACATCCTAAGTGAAGGTCTGACAAGTTCTTATTTCCACATTTTTTGGCCACAGCACAAGTTTTGCTTCAGAGCTGTTCTGTTTTGTGGTTTCAGATAAGGTCTTCAGCATGCTACGTACGCAAGCAACACTCCCGCCGTTCTCTGAGCAAAGCACCGATATTGAACCATCTATGATGCATTAATGCAAATTTAGGACCACAGTTTGTCACAATTCAGTGGTTTTTTTTCTGAGGACGAGGCAATGACAGCGTGTGGTAGACACAAGCCTGCTCTTAGCAGTGCTGGGTTCTGCTAGAGGTTTGCTTCTGGCTCTTTGAAAAGGAAGACTCTTGCAAGTCAGTGCTACTCTTCGAGGAAAGCTGCATCTTCTTAAACACAGAAGATGGTGAAGTCCATGTAACTCTCTCATCACCACACACATCTCAGTACCTCACCAGATCACAATCTTAACCCATCTCACCTCGTATTTTTATCTGCATCTAGTCTTTGAGATCGCAAGCAGTGAATTGCGTGCTCTAAATAACACGTTTGCTTAATCTGGAAATAATTTTGCTCTTACCGCGTGCAGTAACTGTAGCTGCCCAGATGGGTTAGGGCCACAGTGGAGCATCTGCTCTGCTCCCTGGATTAGAGAGGATTCGGTAGGAAGCCACAGGCTTGAGGCAGATGGTGACAGCATCATTCCAACAGCCTCTCTCTCAATCCACGCGCTTCCCAAGTCAATGCAATATCAGGTCTCCATAAGAAGAACAATTGATACTCCCTATGCTAACTCTGGAGCAGAGGTTGTCCTGCACTGTGGCTAGAGAGCCACAGCTCCCTCCTAGGTCTAGACCTACATCTAGATGTGTTGTTTGACCTAGACGACAGGCACATCTTCTTTCCTTTAATTCAGAGGCTTCTCCTACAATTTGCTAATCCCAGATGCAGCAAATTACAGTCTGGGAGCTCCAAAATGGCCTGGGGTAACCTTCCCATCAGCAGGAGTCTGCTCCTGCCAAAGGATCAGGCAGCCATGCAATTTTCTAGCCAAGCAACAAAGTGGGACAAAGGTCCCCCTTGGTCTCTGAATGACCTGTGCTGGTATTCTGAGGTCTACACTCAGGTTTTCCCCTTCTCCACGGACAGCTCAATGTGTCCAGGTGAGCATCTGCTCAAGGAGGTGCTGCAGCTCTTTGGCTGTTCTCCCTCTTCATAGATCCACGCCCCCTTACCCTACCAACATATAGGGCTTACACTAAAACCCCATATTTCATAGAATCACAGACTGCTTTGGACTGGAAGGGGCCTCAAAGCCCACCTAGTTCCACCCCCTTGCCTTCGGCAGGGACACCTTCACTGGACCAGGCTGCCCAAAGCCCCATCCAACCTGGCCTTCAACACCTCCAGGGATCCAGGGGCTTCCACAACCTCTCTTGGACACCCTGTGCCAGGACCTCAGCACCCTCAGAGTGAAGAATTTCTTCCTAACATCTGACCTCACCCTGCCCTCTTTCAGCTTGAGGCCATTCCCCTTGTCCTGTCCCTGCACACCCTGGGGAACAGTCCCTCTCCCACGTCCCTGTAGGACCCCTGTCAGTACTGGGAGGCCATAGTTAGGTCTCTCTGGAGCCGTCTCTTCTCCAGGCTGAACAAGCCCAACTCTCTCAGCCTGTCCTCACAGGAGAGGTGCTCCAGCACCCTGATCATCTTCCTCTGGACTTTCTCAAACAGCTCCATGTCCTTCCTGTTTTGGGGACCCCAGATCTGGACACAGCACTGCAGCAGGGTCTCAGGAGAGCAGAGCAGAGGGGCGCAATCCCCTCCCTCAGTCTGATGGCCACGCTGTCCTTGATGCAGCCCAGGACATGGCAATAAAGTGTTTAAACTGGAGCAGACCTGGTGGTTATCTCTGCAGCCTGGTTTTGCATTCTTTCTTGCCATTTTTGCTCAAAATGCTTTGTTTCCCCCCAAACCAGCCAGCTCTTGTGCAATGCAGAACTGACTTTCAGAGCTTTTATTCACGTGTCAGAGGAAGAGAGTGGGTCTGTTTTACCCAGCCTAGGGTTAAAATCACGCTATTGCTATAGATCTGCACGCACCACAGACGCTGCAAAGCACAATTTAAACAAACAAAAAAAAACCAAACCCCTTAGAAGCCGATGTTACCACTGAACATTAAAGTTGCAAAAGTTTCAGTTATGCAAGCACACATTTCCTGGGTGTGAACATCTGACATGCAGTAAATTAGGTGGAGAAGGAAGTTAATAAATGAGCAAGACCAGCACAGTTGGAAAGTAAGTGGATTTGAAACTTTCTAAATAAAATCAGTCATTCAAAGCCCCGTGCTTTGAGTCAGCTCGCACACAGCATCTTGGGTTTGCAGCTGTGCTCAAACGCTCGTAACCACCTCTGGAAGATATATTGAGCTAAAAAAAAAAAAAACCAAGAAAAAAAGCACTTACAGATTTCTCAGATTTTGTGGGAGATGATACACATGTATTGAAGGGAGGTTTCCTTACAATCATTTAAAAACACTGTGCATGTTACCTTAAAAAGAAAAAAATGCACCTTGTACACTTTCCTTCAAAGAACTGGGCTACTTTCCCCACCCTGGTCTCCATGGGGCCCTACATCACGTTTCCCTCTCTTTTGATGATGCTTCTCCTGTATGAGGGATGTAAAACTATTCCCAGTATCCAGGTGCTGAGTCCTAATGACTTCCTCATATATGCTGCATGTGCTTTGGTCAGTCCTGGACATGGCTGAACTCACCCACTGCCTTGGGACATCACCACTGCTTCACCACCACCCCTTGGGACCTCAGGTCCTCTCCAGCTTTACTGTCCTTCCACCAGCCACCCACCCCTTGCCTCTGTTCGATACCTCTCACATGGCTCCTATGGCTCAAATTTGTCATATGAGCATGTTCTATCTCTGCCACTTCTCCAGTCTACCCAGATCTTCATGGACTAATGATGATCTTTATGTGTTAGCATCAGCTTTTCCTCTATGGAAAACTAAGGAGCAGTTGCCGATCTTCTCTCTGTGGGGACCAGGGATAGAACTCAAGGGAATGGCATGAAGCTGCGATGGGGGAGGGTTAGGTTGGGTGTCAGGAAGAGGTTCTTTCATAAGAGGGGGTTGAGCACTGGGACAGGCTCCCCAGGGAAGTGGTCCCAGCACCCAGCTGGGCTGAGGTCAGGAAGCGTCTGGACGATGCGCTCAGTGCCCTGCTCTGACTGGGCTGGTCCTGTGTGGAGCCAGGAGTTGGACTCCATGGGCCTTACGGGTCCTTCCAGCTCAGGAGGTTCTGGGACCCCATGATTCTGTGATTAAAGACAAATTCAGTTGCTAGCCTCCCGGAGAGCAAGTCCAGTCTACACCTTCAGTTCTAAAAATAAAGAGGGCTTGAGTTGCTCTAGATGTTAGCAAGGAAGGAAATGACTCTGCAGCCAGTCCAAGATTTAGTACAAATTTTCTGCATAATTAGATTTTTTTCCCTGTATTCTTGCTGCTTTTCACTGCTTATTACTCCCATTGTTTGAAAGGCAAACCCTTACCTTCCCCCAAATTCCCTCTGTGAAGGAATTTTTCAGAAGCCTTTGAATAAAGTAGCAAACCACAATGATGGTTTGAGTGTCTCAGTTTGGTTCGTATTATCAAATCCAGAAAAAAGCCCACATACATCTCTGGCTGAACTTGCTCAAGAAAAAACCTGAGAACAAACCAAGAAATAGGACCTCCACATCCAACAATAGCCACGCCCACCGTTAGTGATTGGGCTGCTCTCGGGGCATGGCAGTTCAACGCGCTGTACTTGGTCACTCTGCGAGCAGGGTTTGATTTTTTTCAAGGGCAGACCAGATGGAAGCATGACATTTAGACTCTTCATGGAGTATGAACGAGAAATCTAAGCAATGCCAGTTGTACTTCTTGGTTTAATACCTGGGCACATTAAGTACTGCTTAGGAAAGAGTGATCTTCCCTGTGTGAGTAGGGCAGTCCTAGGATGGGTCCCCAAGCGGTGGGAGATCTCCATCCTCAGGGTTGCCCTGGACAAGGCCTCGACCAACCTGCTGCAATGTTGGCCCTAGGGACCTCCAAGGGTGCCTCCCTACTCAAGGTTTTCCATTTTTCCATTTTCCATTAAACTTCATCCAGGCTGATTTCATGGAAGATCTTAATTCTTTTTCTTTCTCAGAACAGTCATCAAGGTCTTGGTCTACACAAAAATGCCTCTTCAGTGTCTGCTCAAAGCTCATGATGTCGTCCAGGGGACGGCATCTTGTCCCTCTGGCACATTAACCTCACCCCTCAGCTTGGTGTCATCTGCCAACTTGCTGAGGGTGCGCTCAACCCCACTGTTGGTCCCATCAATCAGTTTTAATCCCATGAGTGTGTTCCATGGGTATATTTACATGTCTCCCATTCAGCCTATCCTGCAGGACAGATACAATGCCTTTGTGGGAGCCATATGTATCTTATCTGTGTGAGAGTCAATGTTTAAAACTTGCCAGTCACAGTAAAAAAGACTGAACTAAATGTTTCTCCATGATTTCCCACCAAGTGGTATTAATTACATTATCCCTCCCTTCCGCTGCTGTGGCTTGGGTAAACCTGCATTTTTGTAATGGCTTGAGTTGGCCTCCTGCAGCTTCCCTGGGAACTACCATTACTTCAGTGTTGGGTTTTGGTAGCTCTCACTGCTCCTCAGACTTCTTCTAAGCTGTCAGGAATTACTTATCCAAGAGCTAGAGATGTTGGTCCCTGAAGGAGCCAACAAGAAAGCTGGAGTGGGACTTTTAAGAAGGGCTTGGAGTGACAGGATGAGGGGGAATGGTTTTAATGGTTTTAAATTGGAAGGGGGTATATTTAGGTTGTATCTTAGGGAGCAATTCTCCCCTTTGAGGGTGCTGAGGCCCTGACACAGGTTGCCCAGGGAAGTGGTGGCTGCCACCACCCTGGAGGTGCTCAAGGACAGTTGGACTTGAGCTGCCTGGTCTTGTGAAAGTGTCCCTGCTCATGGCACAGGGTTGGAGCTCGATGGTCTTTGAGGTCCCTTCCAGCCCAAGCCAGTCTGGAATTCTGTGGTTTGGTGTCAAGGTGATGTTTACTACATTTAATTTGCACCGTGAGACTTTCCGAGGTGGAATTACCATCCCGCAATGTCTAGCAGTTCTGAGCATGGTCTATGGCTGACAGCCTGCATCACCCTCAGGCCTCAAGCCATGGTAGCCACACTCTTCCCTTTCCCTCCATTGCAGACAGCAACTTTGGCTCTCAGGGAGGGTTTGTGTTTGCTCTCCAGCATGAGTCAAACTCCATTATTCCTTTTCTTTATTTCCTAGAAGGACACTTACCTGCAGACATTCAAAAGGACTTTCCCCCTCCCTCTCCATATTTTTGGTGGCTTGGTGACAGACACCATTTTCTAGGGGAAGGCTCCTGGAGCCAAGGGCCTGTCTAAGCAGTCTGACATCCCAGGAAAGCCACCCCACATGATTTCAGTTATGTCCTTGGCGAGCAGAAGCTACCAGCATTGGTAAGGAGCAACTTCACAGCTGGCACAGCATTGGGTAAAGGCTGAGCTAGAGACCCCAGATGACTCTTCTAACCAAAATTAACCAAAATTATTCTCTGATTATAAGTCCCATCCTCTTTCCTTCACCAAATACTTCACCAGAGTATTGCTTCATGTTTTCAAGTGCTTTGTTTTGCCTCCACATCACGATGCTGTGCTACATAGAGGCATGGCTTGTTCTTCACCTCCACTTTTGGAGATAAGTCTAATGCAGCCACATCCTGCATTAAACCAACCAAACGTGACCATCCACTAGCAGAGCAGCTGATGTCCCACAAGCCCAGGATGTCCCAGGTACATCACTTCCCATGGGAGTCATTCCCTCCTTTGATGGGCTTCACTGTGAGATAGCGTAGCTTCACCTACGCATTCACCCTGTAGCAGTGGAGAATATGTCATCATCTTGGCAATGTTGGCACTCAAGGATGGGGAGGACATAGCTACTACACCTCTCCCACCCCATCAATCCTGCACAGTACTCAGTCACAGATGACAAGAGAAGCAGCAATAACTGAGATAGACAGGGGGACACTCCTCATCCAGGGCTGCCCATGGGCAATGTCACAGGTATAGGACAATGGGTGAAAAAAATAATTTTAAAGGTGCAAGAGCTCATTTATGTAAAAATCCCACAGTTACACTTTCTCTCCAGAAAGACAAGTCGGTGTTTCACAAACTGAAACAGACTTTGGTTTTCCATGGCAGGAGAAATCAACGAGGATTCCTGCAAAATGCAAACAGTAGAACAAAGAGAATTCATTATTAATAGTAATAAATAGCAAGTTCAAAGATTGCCAAAGTATAAGTGGGGACTTGTACCTGGTGACCAGCTACAAGAAATGTCACCTTCTTGCTCTTTCCCCCCTACAGTGCATCGGCTGGAGCCCAGGCTCTGTTGACTCTCAGATCAATTTTCATCCCAAAACCAAAGGATCCATTCCAAGAGCAGCCTCCTACCAAACAGCCAGAGAGACGCTCTGCTCCTCCCTGAACATCCGGTTGGTTACAGCACCTAAACACATCGATGGCTCACGAGCACTTCGCTTCCAAAATGCAATTCACACCAGCCCTGGCTTTAAATCAGGTGCAAGTACTTACGGCTTTGGGAATAGCTGGGGTCTGCCTCCAGCAACCAGATGGAGAGAGCGATCTTCCAGGGGGCTTTGCACAGCGGTGATGTTGCTCCAGGGAAGACAAAGCCACCGCTGAGCACCTTGCTGTTGGAGAAAGGTGGAGGGGGGTGGGAAGTCAGGATAGAGCTGGATTTGAAGAGTCATTAAATACACTGTTTTCAAAGGGGAAGTGGCTGAAAGGCAAACCCAAGGCACAGTCCCAACTTCAGAATAAGCAGAAGTCCTGAGATGCCTCAATGAGATGTCTCATGAGATGCCTTAAAATAGGCAATGAGACTGTGCTATTGCCATGCATGCCCACCTGTGTGCCCATCCACACACCCCACCTCTGGTACTTCAAGCTCAGAGTCCCATTCAGCGTGCGCTTTCAGGTCAGGGGAGGAAATTGCCCTTAATCAATGGCAGGGAAGGTGCAGGCTGGAGGCCAGGAGAGGAGAGTTGCTAATGGACAAAGCAGATGTTGCTGGAGCCGTTGCAGAAGGCAGTCAGGCCTGGGGCCAAGGGTTAGCAGAAGCGATGCTGATCCAAGCAGAGAAAGCAAAGACATGCCGGAGGTGCAACGGGGCTTTGGTGGGACTCGTCCTCCAGCTTCGTAATGGGACACGCCTCCAGAAGAAAGGTGCCAAGGCTGCTGGTCCTCCCCAGGGATCAGTGTGCACTTCAGTCCTGTACATGACTAGCTCTGCAAAGCCAGATCCTCCCGCACGGCCTCTGCTGACCTGCTCCTACGGTCACGGCTCAGTTCCGGCCAGACGTTTTCCTCAAAGCTCACACAAGGCCAGAAGAGGAGGAGCATGGAGTAATGAGAAAGCCCGGATATCTGCCCCTCCTCCCACCATTAAGCTGGTCATCACTTTCAGTCCTATTGTGTGACCAATATATGTATTTCCTCCCATTTTAGGTACAGATGCATTAAGCTAAAAGGTTGCAGGTATGCAAGCTGGACACCCCCCATAACACACACACCCTCTCACCCTTCAGTTCTATTTATTTCACCCTTCACAGTCACAAAGATCATGATTTCATTAGGTTTCTTTTTTAACTCCACACCCAGGCGTTGACCCTGCTTAAAAACAACCCAACGGGGCAAGAAGACATGCAAAGGAACCATGGGTGAAAGAAGCGCTGGAGCTTCTCCGAGGCTGGAGTGGCTCTGTGAGAATGTCCACACCAGGGTAAAATGCTGCCACTGAGCAATCGCTGTTCTAGGAAAAGGTGCAGCCCTTTCCATTATGTTTATGACAAAGACTGTCACGCTGCCCAGAAGGATGCAGTCATAGCAAGGAGCCGCCTTGCAGGGCAGAAGGGCTGACTTGGGACTTTTTGGCTAAGGCTGCTCCTCTGGCCCCAGCGTTGTGTTCTTGTTTCACCTAAAAAGACACAGGAGGGGAGGAAGCATGATGGATTTGGATCTGGACATCAAATAACACACACAACTCCTCCACTTCTTCCATCTTGTGCGACGTAGAGAGAGGCTTCAAGGAATAAGAGACTATGAACAGAGTTTGATGTGTAGCACGCAACTCCAAAACATGACACATATAACCACAATTCTAGTAACATAAAAATCAAGCCATAAGATTAAGCATCAGTCAAAAGACAAGAAAGAAGGAGGAAAGTTACATCTGCAGTGAGGAAAACACATCAGAAGAGTAATTTTTTTACTTCCCATATTGGAAATAAAAAAATATGGAAAACCGTATTTTATATGATAGAGGACATGGCCCAAACCCAATCATTGAGGACAAGGCCCAAACCCAATCATCACAGCAAAAGACTTCAATTCACGTTAGCCTGCAGGCAGAACACCTTACCTCCAAGAGGGTGAACCAAGAGGGTCAAAACCTTTACTTCTGGGCTGTACAGAGGTGCTTCACCAAGAAGCAGCAGCTCAACTTCTTCCCTGCAATGATTTAATTTCAAAATATCCTGGGAAGTTATTTAGAGCCATGGAAAATGTTAGCCAGCTGGAGAAATTGGGACAAAGACAACTCAAAACAGAAGTGAGAAGCAGGGACGTTCCAGACCATGGCTGCAACACCGCAGTACCAAGGGATTAAGTTTTATTGGTATTATTATTATTATTATTACTTTTTTAGAAAAACTACAAAAAGCATCAGTCCAGTGAAGTTTGGCCATTTCATTTTCCCAAGCAAGTCCCTGTGCAAGTGATTTTGAGCTCTTAGGAAAGAAAACAAGCGACTGCGCCTGCGACAGCGGCATTTTGGTAAGGGCAAGGCAGGCTCTCGGGAACACACACTAAACCACACTTGTTCAAGCTGCTCTGAAGCAGCTGTTAAAACACGCTCTAAGATATCAAAGCAGCTCTAATTAACTTCCTGCTTTAGGAGTACTTCAAAGTATTTCAGAGATCTCTCCAACTGGAGTTTTCACAGGGCAGTTTCTAAAGGAAAGCAGTTTGTGGCTCATTCATTGGTGACTCTACATTCAAGGTTCTCCGTATACCAGTTTTGTTTAAAAAAAACAAAAAAGGATAAAAAAAAAAGCTACTTCCATAAAATGCTTCTAACACACAGCATCAGGAGAAGCAACCAGAAAGAAGGAACCATACTAGAGCAGGGCAGGGTTAGCTGAGACCTGAGGAATGAGTTCTGCCCTCTGAGGGTGGGAGACCTTGGCCCAGGTTGCCCAGAGAGGTGGCGGAGGCCCCATCCTGGGGGACACCCAAGGTCAGCGTGGATGAAGCTCTGAGCAACCTGCTCCAGTTCAAGGTGTCCCTGCCCACTGCAGGGGTGGGAACTAGATGGCCTCTGAAGGAGCCTTCCCACATAACGCAGTCTGTTAGTTTGACTCAATCAAGGCCACCTCTAAGCCATCACCTAGGATCGGATGGTCCATCCTAGCTGCCTTACCTTTGGTGTCTCATTTAGTCTCACCTGNGGGCCAAACTACTCCTAGAAGTTACAGGAGGAGCTGCAGTCCCAGATTACTATCCACAAGTTCAGGCTGGACACAAGAAAACACTTATTTACCCAGAGAACATCACACAAAGGGCTCTGCACCACCAACCTTTTGATTGGTAACCCACAGCAAGACCACATAGCTGACCATTTTAGAAGCGTTGTAACACCCCTCAAGAGCAGGGTCACCTCTCGTGGTGGGACCGTGGGTGGGAGGGCATGAGGAACCCTGCTGGAGCCACCTCCAAGCTTAAGCTGTCTACCGAAGAAGAGATGGCTCCAGGGAGATCTTAGAGCCCCTTCCAGTCCCTGAAGGGGCTGACAGGAAAGCTGGAGAGGGACTTCTGAGAAGGGTCTGGAGCGACAGGACGAGGGGGAATGGTTTTAAATTGGAAAGGGGTAGATTTAGGTTGGATCTTAGGGAGAAATTCTTCCCTCTGAGGGTGCTGAGGCCCTGGCA